>QWDQ01000038.1:0-253591 GCA_003868215.1 Pseudophaeomoniella oleicola
CTGCCCGCCCTACTTTTGTATTTACCTTGATCCATTAAAAGTTAAAAAAAAATAAAAAGCGAAGTACCCCCCCCCCCCCCCCCCCCCCCTTCCCCCCCCCCTACAAGGTAGAAGTGAATCATTATCCCCCCCCCCCCCCCCCTCTCGGGAGAAGCCCTGACTGAGGAGACATGGCGCTGGGTCAGGCTGGTGACTGACTGACTGAGCTGGTGATATGGTAAAAAGCAGATAGGTAAGAAGACATTGAAGACGCTCGAAGGCGTTCGCATCTAATTACTTAAGGTACACAGCTTACATTAGGTAGTACGATGTATATCTACTGTATATTAACCTCCCTCATCCAACCAAGAAATTTGGATTTGGTTTGATATATATAATTACTAATTACACAATAAGTTGTATAAGTTAGAACCCGTCCGTCCAGCTCCGAAATCCCGTCCCCGAAAAGAGCGGAATTCCCTTTCTTTTGGCGCTTATTTCCGCCGACGATGATAATAACTTTGAAGCAACCAACCCACCATGGGCCCTCCTCGCTCTTCTTGCCCTGTACCGGTGGTCCCCGTTGAAATGATATCGCGGGGTGGGCACGTTTCCCTTTCGCAGGTCCGATGTTTTTCATGGACTCGTAAAGTAATTAGTTAGGAGGGTTTATCTAGGGACGAGACCTGAGGGTGTGAGTATCGTGGGAATATCGGGTACTGGCGAGATTGGGGAGATGGAGACCTTTTCGTATTTGTATATACATACAATTCCGTTCTTGTTGTTTTGGTAAATGTTTTTGAGACTTTCGTAAGCTTTCTATCTTGTTGTACTCTTGCAGGTTCTTTTGCTGAGGCTCCTAAGTGAAAAAGGAGGAGAACAGTGAGTCGCACGGTATCTATACCTTCGTTGCTGCTGCGGGAATAGGGAGTTGTGTATATATATACGCCGAAAGAGAAGAACGAGAGAGAAAGGGGATAGATCGATAGACCGGATAGTTGAAAGGCGGGCTTGCAGTCATGTCGATTGTCACCTTGTCTGCTGATGCGTATGCGTTCTCCCTTCGCTCCCCTTTTGTGTTCTGTCTCGTTTCCTTCGATCATCTTCTTTGTAACTTTCTTCGGCATCTCAGGATTTCATATACTAACTGGTCTCAAGCAACTCGACGGTAACGGCGTCTGATATCCAAGATCTCTGCTCTTCAGCAGGAATCAAAATCCCTGATGATCACGTTGAAGATTTCCGTACCTTGATCGCGGGTCTGGATCACTGTGCGAAGCATGTGCTTGATTTGGAGGATTACTATCCCAAGGTCGATCTCAATCTCTATCCTCGGTCGGATATTGCAATTCCTCGCTATGAGGATAGTGACCGAGGAGGTTGGGCTACGAGGGCTACTGTGAAATGCACCAAACCGACTTCATCTCTTTTGGCTGGTAAGACCTTTGCCCTGAAGGACAATATCGCGCTTGCGGGTGTGAGATGTACGAACGGGAATGCAGCTGTAGACTGGACGCCGGAGGTTGACGCGACGGTTGTTACGAGGATCCTGGACGCCGGGGGTATCATTAAGGGGAAAGCTACCTGCGAGAACAACTGCTTTGGAGCCGTGTCGGACACAAGTATCACTGGTCCTGTACACAATCCTTGGGCCGATGGGTACAGCACGGGCGGCAGTTCGAGTGGGAGTGCCAGGTTGGTGGCAAGCGGGCAAGTTGATATGGCAATTGGTGCGGATCAGGGAGGAAGCATCCGATTGCCTAGCTCGAACTGTGGCTTAGTTGGCTTGAAACCAACATGGGGGCTGGTGCCCTACACAGGGATAATCAGCCTGGAGGCAACGATTGACCATGTCGGGCCAATGACTAAGAATGTCAAGGATACAGCGCTGCTGATGGACGTATTAGCCGGGGCCGATGGCTTGGACGACAGGATTCCCTTTAGCGTCAAGGTCGGGGACGTCAAATATTCTGAGGGAGTCGACGAGCACCTGCGAAAAGACAAAGCGGAGCAATTGAAGGGTCTGAGGATTGGTATACTTGAGGAAGGATTTCAAGACCCCAAGCAGGATCCTAACGTCGAGAAATTGATACGACAGGCCGCAGGAAAATTCAAGGCATTAGGCGCTGACGTGCAGTCGTGTACGATACCTCTACACAAAGATGCTGGTGTTATATGGGCCTGTGCATTGCCCATTGCCGGTACTCGGCAGGGTATCCTCGGTGATATGACAGGTATGAGAAAGCGAAACATAAACAGTCATTCGCTAATAGTCAAACAGGACGAAGGCAGATGTTCATGACCGACAGAATTGCCAAAAACAATGGACAGAAGCTCACGCAAGCAGCATTTGATGCCCTCGGTGCAGGCGGCGAGAACATCTACCTTCGTGGTTTGTACCTTGAGACAAAATACGGTCCTTCATTACATGCAAAGACCATGAACATCTTGAGAAAGCTCAACGATGACTACGACAAAGCCCTTCAGGAATTCGACGTTCTCATCATGCCAACAATGCCCTGCCCGCCTGTCAAATTGCTCAGTGCATGGAACGAAGGGAAGCCATTGGAACGACTCATTAGGACGACGGGAGTGTCAACGAACACGGCACCTTTCAACAGCACAGGGCATCCAGGCCTGAATTTACCAGTGGGATTCGTACCAGCTCAGGATGATGAGAAAGTCAAGCTGCCGGCCGGTATGCAATTAATTGGGAGGAAATATGAAGACCTGACCCTGCTGAAGGTTGCTTCAAGCTGGGAAGCTTCATATAACTGGAAGCAGTTTTGACTTCACTACCCATACTAGATCATGATCCAATGCTAACATTTGCTGGCCCTTGGATCATGATACTCAATGGTTATAGAGGAATGTATAGAGAAGGCCCATTGATAGAAGATAGACAATGGTAATGAAGCCACGTAACGCCTCAAGTGGTCTCCAGATGTATGGGGTAAGTTCCACAACGCCGCTCTTGTGGCCGTCATGCAGCATAAAACACAACAGTGTCTGATCAAGATAGGCAATGAAGTTGTTGATGATATACTGGCCCTTCGTGTGCCGTGAGAATGAATTATTCCGTTACCTTGCGCAGTAACTTAGAGATGTCTCTCCCGGAGACAATTACGGCATTGTGGGGAAGCAAGGGCAATAGTCAAGCAGCAACCCCAGAGGCAGAGGCGCGGTACTCCGCATAGTCTTGTATGAATGAAGCAGATCTAAACATCGTGTGTACATTGGCAATGCCCGTGTGCGATGCGATGAAGTTGCTTCCCAATATGCGCTTCACCTCATGAGCTGTGAGATGCCAACCTCTTTGGGTCTGCAAACTTCATTTCTCTCTATGCCGTCAACTCTCGAAATCATTGATGCGACATCAGCTAAACTCTCCTACGAGCCGACTCGATGACAGACTTGCTTCATGTCTTGCCCAACTTCCCAACAGGCGCATATACACATCTTCTACCGTCTTTAGAGAAGAATCTGATAACGACGTCGGATCTACTTACGCTGGATGCGCTAGATATAGCTAAGAGGGCTCAATTACCCATTCTGGACATCCGTCGCCTTGTTGGACACATTGTTGATAACCTTCGACAAGACTTGAATATCGTGATACCTGAGTATCAAGCCACTGATGACATAGTTCCTAAGGATGGAGAAAGCAGACCTGGTCATAAAGGAGGGAAAGTTGGCTCCCTGACAGAGCGGAATACCATCAGTTTCCTTGATCCAGTGCTCGACAATGCGCTGAGAGGAGGGATATCCACGGGCTATGTCACTGAGATAACAGGCGAGAGGTGTGGCAGTGCCCTCAACTCTTTTCTTCCAAATTTACTAACTGCGACAGCGGGGTTGGAAAGACTCAGTTCCTCCTAACCTTACTTCTCTCAGTACAGTTACCCCCACCTCAAGGACTCGGTCGGTCCAGTATCTATATTTCGAGCGAGGCACCTCTCTCAACCAAACGTCTAGCCCAAATACTACAATGTAGCGAGGCATTGAGCAGCCTCACTGAAGGGAAGCCAAAGCTCCAGGATGTGAGATCTGTGCCTTGTGGAGACCTTGAAACACAGGACCACATTCTCGAGTACCAGCTACCAGTAGCCGTTGACGAGTATAATGTTGGATTGGTAGTTCTTGACTCAGTAGCAGCCAACTATCGGGCGGAGCAGGCATCCTCTGTGCCTAAAGATCTTGCCGATAGGGCCAGAAGACTGGCAAAACTTGGCCACCTGTTAAGAAGACTTGCCGTGGAAAAGGACATTGCGGTTGTCGTGGCCAACCAGGTTTCAGACCGCCTCGACAGCAACATCATTAGGAACCCGCATATGAGTTCTTCACAGATCCAGTCATCATCGCCTTTGCCATCATCTCCAGCCACACTACTATCTCAGCAAGCTGCGATTGAGGATCCAATCCTAAGCTTAGACCACCAACAACGATTTTTCACCGGCTGGGGAGATGAAACTACTTGGACTCCCAGCATGAAGACTCCTGCGCTTGGACTTGGGTGGTCGAACCAGGTCTCGTGTCGGATCGCCCTGAAGATGGATAGAAAACAAAACCATGAACCTCTGGTTTTGGCGGATCCTAATGGTGAGATGGTAGGTGGTAACATTTGGTCAGACACGAAATCACAGCGATATATGAAAGTCGTTTTTGCACCGTGGGCTCCTAGATCTGAGGGCCCAGACGGCGTTACATATGAGATCACCATGGAAGGGATCCGTGGTGTTGGTAACCGGTAGCCTTCATATCAAATATAAGCATAACTGGCATGACCGCCACAAATAAACTTAAGTTGAGTAGGAAAAGGGGCAGAGGTCGAATATCGGTGTTGCTGAGGTCCTGTAGGCATAAACACTGTCGTGTCTGTAACGTAGGCTCTTCGACACAAGATGATCAATGCAAAGACATACAACAAGGACCAGCGCATCCACATCTGGATACAAGTCAAAGCTATTACTTTGAAGCATATTCGAGTGCTTCGGCACAGCAAGTCTTTTCGCTGATCTTTGCGGGGGATATCCACCCTGATGATCGGTCGCTCGTCAGTCACCGAGTCGCTCTGGTCCTCCTCCCGGCACACGGCACGATCAGAATTATGTTGCCAAGCAAACCAGGCGAATCTACTGCGTAGTGGTCCTATCTCATGAATGTGCACCGTAAGATCTGGTCGCCTCAATGAATATCATACCATAGTATTCTTGTACTGTGCCTGTCATGACCAGAGGCGCCAATGGCACAGGAGCACAATTTCTTGGAGACCTGCGTAAGCACTAATCATGACAGTTAATACGAGTAGAGGATGTCTGAGCGCCTCAATCATTGCATCATTGCTTGTGGCCGGAAGCAACATTTTAGGTCTGCAACCGAGCACGCCGCATCTCTTGGCTTTCTCGGAGCAAATGACGGCCACTCTCAGATCGTCGTGACTTTTGCTGTCCGGGTCTTCGGTTTGAGCTAGGGTTTGTAGTACATACTACGTAGTAGTAGAGGGAAAGAAGGGTGCGCTATGATGATTCCGATGAAAGGCCGGCGAGTTCGGATTTTGGAGAGAGAATCAATCATTGACTCGCGTCCTTACGACAGCTAAGCGAATGGGCGGGGTTCGCGGCATCTTTCGGTAACATCGTTGGATTCCTGATAGTCCAGTACCCTAGGTTCATAGCGAGATAGGTAGGCACATGCCCTAAGGTGAGTAAAAGCAGAAACGTTTCATCTCATATCACGATTCACAACTCCCCCAGTCCCTACTTTACCACGTAGTAGGCAGCACACTGGTTATTGGCCAGGTCGAGCGGCAGTAGTTAGTTATATCGCTGCAAGGATTAGATTGGATGTCTGCATACGGAAGGAAGCTGCTTGGATGAGACATTGTGTGAACTGATTCTAGGGAAGGTCCCTGTAAGGTATGGAGTGTGTCGTGAAGGGCAGGGGGTAGGTAAATCCTAGGTACATAGATAATTACTGCTAAGTTACTATAGGGAAAGACGACGAGACGAGACGAGGAGAGCCTGGCCAAGCGAAGGGATTGATAAAAGTGGCTCATTGGCGCTAAAATCGAAGGAAAAAAAGATGAGACGAAAGACGAAAACGAAAAATGGTAAGAGAGCACGCGACCATCTCCTTTCAGGGTATAAGGTAGGTATGGGTACGCGTATGAGTTTCGTTACAGTACAAAGGACATAACATCAGATGGCTGTGCTGTGATTGAGATTGGGACACTCACAGAAGCAGTGTTTTGACGGTCATGTTATATATTGATATTCGCGCAAATGTTAGTCATACTCAGATCAGAAACATCTGATTCACTGATGCCGAGACTACCTACAAGTCAGATAGAAAATCACTGATGCTGGAATTCAAAGATGCTCTCCCTACAGGTACCTCATTATCTTCTACCGGCACTAACGTACAGTAATTGACTTACCGTACCAGGTCCCTGGACTACTGTAGCCCTTCCTTGGCTTCCGAAGGTATGACGCTAAAAAGTCACCGGTACTTTGCCATAGTGACAACGAGCCCAATGAGCCCAATGAGCCCAATGAGCCCAATGAGCCCAACGAGCCCCAGCCCATAATCTCACCAGCAAAGCAGCAAATTCCTCCGTCTAACATTCGTTTTCGGGAAAGGTCTATCGCCAGTCTTTGCCCTTGCGCATGTTGGATAAGATGGGACTAAACTATGGCACCTTAGCCGTTCATCCATCATCAGTAAAGGATATTCCAGAGCCCCGAGGTGCTTCTTACCTTGCCCTTGACTTATCCCCGATTACGCCTATGCCCGCTCTTCCCGAATGCCGGCGTTGTGTCAATCAGTACATTCTTGCATTCCACCCATACCTTTTTTCCTGGCTCTGTGAACTCTCTTTGATCCGTCTTTCTGTCTTCCACTTACTACAGTGTGCTTTCACTCGCTGCCGCCAGGGACACGTACCGAAGAATTATCGTTACTGTCGTGTGACTCTGATTCTCTAGTCAGACCGGCCGTGTCATCTACGGTGAAGTACATACCCAAGGCAGCAGCAGTATGCAATCCCTGCAAAGTGATCTACAACCCTCATCATGACCCTACCCAACCGCCTGGGAGCCAGCACCTGGAATCGATCATTGCCAATCCTGTTGCTCCTCTCCATGCTCGTTATTGCTGCGCCACCCCAGCCGATAACGACGTCGTTGCCAGAGGGGACTACCCCAACGCAGTCCGACGAACCTCAGCCTTCCCCGACCGCTCCAGTCGATCCGTTAGAGCCGTTCAAGTACTTTCATGAGCCTGGCCGTGATGACATACTTGGTCATTACGACACGCGGTACTTCCACGGCGTGGTCTCGTATGAAGAAAGAACTGAGACGCTCACCCATATGATCCGCTCGTATCTGGAGACGTTCCGTGCAATCGGATTGGAAACTTGGATCGCTCATGGGACATTGCTCGGATGGTGGTGGAATGGAAAGGTATGCGTGATGAGGTTTCGCATGCGCAGCAGTAACTGACTACTCTAGATGTTACCCTGGGATTGGGATGTGGATACGCAGGTGTCTGGCGCAACCTTACTCTATATGGCGGACCATTTCAATCGAACTCATCATCACTATAATTCCACGGAAGACGGCTTCGAACGGACCTACCTTCTCGATATAAATCCACATGCGCGACAACGAGATCGCGGCGACGGCGCAAATATCATTGACGCGAGATGGATCGATACTGTCAATGGGCTGTACATTGATATTACTGGATTGAGTGAATTGCATCCGGATACTCAACCAGGCGTCTGGAGCTGCAAAAACTTTCACAGCTATAAAACGATTGATCTGTACCCTATGAGAGAAAGTATGTACGAGGGGGTTCCCGCCCGCATCCCTTACGCGTACGACAAGATTCTCATTGAAGAATATCAACAGAAAGCGCTGGTCGCAGAGGCATTCGCAGGGTATGTTCTGCACCCTTTCCAATTGTTCGCTGGCTGACAGACTATTCACAGGCATAGATGGGATGGAGATCAAAAGCTGTGGATGAAGATGGCCGAGGGCGAGTGACCAGATTCATAGACTTACCAAGGGAAATGGCGATGAGAATCTTATAGAAAGCCGGACGCCCTTGGGGGCTGCAGCGTTCAGCCTTGATAGAATTGGGCATCGTCAGGCAGTGCGTCCTGTCGGTGGCAGGTTTTGATGATGTTCATGTCCCTGTTATGCATTTCTTTCGTTTTGATACCCCATCCATTGATACAATACTCTAGAAGACTACCTAATGCCCGTGTATCCCACGGTGACCATGTCCCCAATCTTGAACAAAAAAGGACATAAGATTCGAGCAGTGTAACATAAAATCGAGTCCCATTGAACTACATGAGAAGAACGGGCCGCGTTGAACTAATTAGTCGGAACCACACCATATGAAGAATGCGTGGTTGTACTAATTGAGGTGCGTGGTCGTTTGCTATGACGCTGATAATGATGACAAACCATGGTCGCCTTCGCAGAAAGCCGTGGAATAGATGAGGCTCTTTGCGTATGCATACGGAGGTGGCCCATAGCCAGCCATAAGGAACGGGGTTCTTCTCCACTTCGTCTTTCGTCAGTAATACTCGTGCCATTAACTATCGCACCTGGAATTCATGAGATATCGCCACCTTTCTCTGACATCTGACCAAAGGTGAGAATCCCCGAGCGCAGCAGAGATGGATTTACAGGATCCAGCGGCATCTGACGATATCTCCGGATCGACTCATGACAGCGAGGTCGACGAGGCGGAAGGAATGGAGATCAATATCGCGTTCCATGGGAAGACTATTCAACTCCGAGTACCGGAAGATGCCACCATCTCGCAGCTTTCGTCAGTGTTCAGCGAGCTACTCGAGGTAGATCCAATGAAACAGAAGATCATGATCGCACCCAAGCCTGGCCTACTCAAGCACCCATTCCCGGAAACTCCTCTATCTGAAGTGCTTACGCCCAAGTCTAAAATCACTCTGCTCGGGAGCACCAGTAAAGAGATTGATGCGCTCAACACAGCCGTGGCAAACAACCGCTTGAAACAGTTGCGAGGTAGATCTGGGCCGGTGAGGTCGGCCACGCCGGCGAAATACAGAGACTGGCGCAAGGTTAAGGAAGAAGCAGAGTACACATTTCATCTCATTCGCCCGTTGCCGTACTTGCCAAAACCGGAGCGCAGCACACGCTTCTTGGAACGGTTACGAGATGACCCAGGTATCAAAGCCGCTATGCGTGCCCACAAATTTTCGGTACCGTTGCTCACTGAGATGAACCCGGCGGAGCATACAACGCATGAGTCACGTACACTGGGGTTAAATCGCAACAAGGGCGAGGTCATCGAGCTTCGATTACGGACAGATGCCTATGATGGATATCGAGACTACAAAGTGATTCGCAAGACGTTGTGTCACGAATTGGCACACTGTGTCTGGGGCGACCACAATCGCAACTTCTGGGACCTCACCAAACAGATCGAGCAAGAAGTCGAAAAGGCGGACTGGAAACACGGTGGCCACCGGGTCGGTAACGACGAATTCTACAACCCGGCTGACCAGGGCAAAGAAGAGGGCCAACATCTTGATCATGGAGGATGGACCGGCGGAGAATTTGTGCTGGGCTCGTCGGAAGGAGGTAGTAACCAAACACAGAGCACTGAGGGACTCAGCCGACGGGAAATCCTCGCACGAGCGGCGATGACCCGGATACAAAATCAGAAAGCGGCCCAGCAAGCGGCTAACAGCAGTCCAAACGAGAAAGATTCTCGTGCTCGGAAATAAAATGCATAGGCTTTCTGGTGTTTCTATTTTCTGTCTTTGAACTTCGTTTTCTGGGCATCTATGGGGAGGAGTTCTCAACCGCAAGCGAGTCTAATTACAGCCGAGGCGTTTTGGAAAGGAAGCATTGCATGGCTGGGAATTTTCGACATCTGTTGATTCGGATACCTTGCGGTATCTAGATCTTTTGCGAATGCACATATGCCACGAGTATCAAGCGGATTGGTCGCCTTCAACTTTTGCTCCTCCTTTTTAAAGAAAAGCAATGTAATCCATGTCTCTATTTGGTGGAGGGGTTGGCATGACTGTAGCCAGCATCATTTTGCCATGCGACTTTGATAGGTACCACGGAGGGTTATGTGAGGCAGTACTGCACATAGCCACGGACACTGGTCCTCCAGTTAGCCTCTGACGATGAACACCAAGTCGCAAACATAGAGACCAGGAACATCCAAGAATGGTGGATTAGCAGCATCGACTAATTAGTGGCACGGTTGTACAATTTATCCTTTTTCTACTTATAATCCCCTCGCATCAAACCCCGTGTTGATATTCCAATGATGATTGGAGCATTCCTGTGTCGTGGTTGATGACCACTCGGTGCTTCCTGTTCCTGAATAGATAAGGAGATCCTGTCTGATTTAGTGGTCCAAGACTACATCCCTGCTTATCCTTTTCTTGGGTATCAAGGAATGGAAGAAAGTCAAAAGAGAAGAGAGCAAGAATAATCCCCCGGTCTTCGATGATTCCAGTCCGTGACTCTGGAATATTGTTCATTATGGCTCTGGGGACATTCATCCTGTGGTGGAAATCGGGGCAAGGACCACCGGACACCGAAAGCTGTAACGTAGCCTAACGGATACATTTGTAGTGGTAACAGCTGGTCGGACTTAGTCGTCGGTATATGGGATTGGAGCGATGCGGAGGCGAATCAAAGGTTTACATTTGGCATATCGTCCATGGTGTATGATACGGTGCTCAGCCTGATGTTTTGTTTGAGAGTACAGGAATGACCAGGTCGGGACAATATTATATGAACAGAGTACAAAAGAGTTGCTTGCTTGACTTGAAACGTGTGACCTGTTTCTATTCCCTCCTTTTTTCTCGCTACTATGTGATTTCCATTCATCATCATCATCATCATCATCAACCAGAAATCGGTACATCATTTTCTCTGACGGACCTTGGTCGATCAAGTGAGATCATCCTTCTGGTACGTTGGTAGTGCTGTTGTATCGTCCAACATCACTTGGCACACAAGACTGGCAGTGGTGGTAGAGTCCGACGAAGATTCTGTTTCCTTCTCCTCTATCACTACTACTACGTTATATCTGCATCAGATCTCCAATTGTTCTTCTCTTCCTTTTTTCCTCTTTTCCTCTGACTATTAATTACTGTACAACGACATCATCGTGCAGCTTTCCCACTCTGCATCTACTACGGTACTACGCACTACGCACTACGGTAAGTTCCCCACCAAATCCAACCTTTCCAGTCTCAGCATTACTTCGATCGGGTTCAACGGGACCATCTTTCTCTCAAACTTCAAGTCAATCCACCTTGAGACCTTGAATAGCCGCAAAAGAAAAAAAGACCCGCAAACAGTAATATTTAGCTGAAGTACCTACGTACCCCGTACAACCACTGCGAGAATGGATGTTCCTGCAATTTGACCTGACCGTTCCATTCCATCCCATCCCAAAGCGATCGAGTCACCTGGCTTACCGTTTCCACTATCACCTACTACGTACAGTCTCGCCCTGTGGACTTGATCGGTCTTTCAACGATAGAGAATACATTCAGTCATCTCTGATCGATCCCCCGTTCAAGGGTCCTACTTCGGTCATATTTCTGGCCCTGTCGCTTGTCCTTCGGTCCTTTTTCCGGTCAAGCTTCCAATACGGCAAAGTGGTGACTAACAAACCCTGAGTGGAAACAGTAGCACCCCGGAACCGAATAACCGCTAGAAATATTCTGTCATACATAGTTACCAGCTCACGCCATTATCGACTCCTCCCATATATACACCACGTGTGCCTGTATGGGTTCGTTAGAGGGCCCCTTACGAACGACGAGCTGTCATGGTCAAGCCAATCAATCGAGTCAACCGAATGGTCGTCGCCAGTCCGCATATTCTAACGTCGCTCGATCTGCTATGAGACTAAGCGCCAACGCAAGCCCAGCAAGTGAGAGCACCGAAGACATCAATATGAAAGAATCTACAACACCCTCGTCGCAAGAGGACGATGTGCGCGGTGTACATTCGATGCCACCACCTCAACGGCCTACTGCATTGACGAGAGCGTCAACAACAGCAGCAGCGCAGATAGCCAGCCATGGCGGGCTTGCCCTCAACGATACGCCGAACTCAACTGCGCCAAACAGCCCCAGCATGTGCGTATCCAACCTTTATATGTTCTTTCTCTCTGCCTCGTGTTCTGACATTGTATAGACATCCCCAGCATTCCCATTCTCATCTCTCAACCCTCCACACGCACTCAGGCACGTCGACTCCGGGCAGCAAACGTGCCACAACTCTCGACATCCCAGGCCTCACCAAATCAAAAGTATCTCCCGATGGTCGGATAGCGCAGCGGGACATTGGTGCAAAGTTGGTTATTGTCATGGTGGGGTTGCCCGCGAGAGGGAAGTCCTACATTGTTAAGAAGATTGCTCGATATCTGAACTGGCTCCAACATCCTACGAGAGTCTTTAACGTTGGCGAAAGGCGGAGAGTCGCCGCTGGAAGAAGTCAACCTTCGCCAGAGCTGAACAGAAAGGAGTCGGTGCAAAACGACGAACTTAGCCTGCGAGATTCCGTCCGGAAGATGAGCTTGTCGACAATAACGCCAAACCACATTGTTGACGCAGCGGAGATGCTCCCAGGCCCCGCGTTGGCCGCCAACATTCTCGTCAATGGAGAGCCGGCAGACTCATCCGACTTTCAGGAACGTCGTGGGTCGGCCATGGAGAATCAATTGAAGAGGGCGCCGAGCCAACAATTACCGGCTCCTGAGAGCATGGACCAGTCGGCCGACTTCTTCGATCCAAACAATGCAAAAGCGTTAGCCATACGCGAGCAGGTCGCCATAGAGACACTTGACGAGCTTCTCGACTACGTTCTGAACCAGAATGGCTCCATCGGTATCCTTGATGCTACGAATTCCACCCTTGAACGACGAAAAGTCATCATGGAACATATCCGGGAGGTTGCCGGTGCTGACTTGAACGTTCTGTTTCTCGAGTCCCAGTGCATTGACGAAGGGCTTCTCGAACGCAACATGCGCCTCAAACTTTTTGGTCCAGACTATAAAGGTCAAGACCCCGATAAGGCTCTTGCCGATTTTAAGAAGCGAGTTGCGATGTATGAGAAGAGCTATGCTCCACTGGGTGAATTTGAAGAGCAGAACAACATGCCTTACATCCAGATGATTGATGTCGGTCGTAAAGTAATCACTCACCAAGTCCACGGTTTCTTATCGTTGCAAAGTGTGAGCTATCTGATGAACTTTAACCTCGCACCACGGCAGATCTGGCTTACGAGACACGGAGAGAGCCAGGACAATACATCCGGCAAACTGGGAGGAGATAGTCACTTGACAGCAAAAGGTCGCCGATTTGCGGTTGACCTCACCAAATTCATCACGGCTGAACGTGAGGCCTGGGACAAGCGATACCAGGAGAGACAGGAGGAAATGCAGCTTCCCCCCCGGCCTGGCGATAGAACTCCGCCGAACCCCGAATGGACGAATCCTTTTGATTCAGGCGAGAAAAGCTTTTGTGTCTGGACCAGTATGCTCAATCGAAGCATTGAAACCGCTCAATACTTTGATGACGAAGAATTCGATATCAAGCAAATGAAAATGCTCGATGAAATAAATGCTGGGATTTTCGAAGGCATGACGTACAAGCAGATCGAAAAGTCGCATTATGATGAATACTCGCAGCGGAAGAGGGACAAGCTGCAGTACCGTTATCCGGGCCTCGGTGGTGAAAGTTATCTGGATGTTATCAACCGGCTACAGAAGGTGATCGTCGAGATTGAACGAATGACCGATCACGTTCTCATCGTCGGCCATCGTAGTATCACTCGAATTCTGCTGGCATATTTCAAAGGACTGGCTCGCGAAGATGTGGCTCATCTTGATGTTCCTCTGGGTGTCATCTACATGCTCGAACCTGTAAGTTTCACTCTCACAGCCTTCTGGATCAAATACTGACCCACGTACAGAAACCATATGGTGTCGACTTCAAAGCGTACAGATGGGACGAGGCTACTGGAGAATTCAACTATGAGCCAGAATTTGAACTAAGGCGAGCCACAAATCCATATAAGGACTGAGCACATATACTATATACGTTCGACATATGCACTACTCATGCCTTGCCTTTTCACCCAGTCAGAGCTGAATCATACCCCTTTACTGTACCAACACATATACAATCACCTGGGGTGCTTATCAGAGCTGGATTCATCTATCGGTGTTATACAAGGTTCTCAAATTTGTTTTGTTTTGGTTTCACAGTTGGACTAACGAAATGGTGTTGGGTTCGAATAGGCACGAATGGCCTCGGTACTGTTTGACACCATCAATGAGTATCTACGACGTTGACTGATGAAAACAATCTATCTCGCGCGGCCGCGCTTTTCCAATTTGGCTCACCGCGGAGTATCAGCGGCGATATTTTTGAACGGATACTGGAATGGTGTGGTTTTTTCACATTCTGCGCTTCTATCGGTCGGGTTTGGGGGATAGTGGACGATCAGGCAATAAGGCGGCTCCATCTCCACACTGTTTTCAGTTGCAGCTTGCTTCTATCCTCATCAATGCATTGCGTGGGAAACGGATAAGGGGTTCACAGAAGGCAAAGATCAGGCGATCACGGCTGTGGGGGTTTCTAGAAGGGGATTCGCATCTTTATGTGTACTCAATATCACTCATAGAAGATCGTCAATATATTCTTCGACTCGATGTGTATCCTACACTTTCGAAAGCGTGAGAAGGCCTTACACATTGCACTCACATCTATTGCTCCTCCCTGCGACGGAATGTAGAGTTGCACTTCTGCGTTACGCAGAGGATTGAAGTATTTCATCAACCCGTCTGTTCTACTACATACACACATGTCGAATTCAGATTTTATTATTAGTATAAAAGGTGTGAGTCAAAATGTTATTCGTTTATTTGGTATACGTGTAGGAAGATAAAAAGCTAGGTACATACAAACGCTTTTGGTGGTTGGATTTTGTTGGAGTGACAATAAGGTTCTTGCTGTAAAGAGTTCTATGAAAGTCTGTGATAATATATGACAAGCCTTTTTTTTTTTTTTTGAGAGGACTCCTGTCTAGATTCACATCTAACATCTGTACTTACCTAATATGTAATCGATGATGCAAGATTGAGAAAGGGATTCTGTTTGATTTGATACAAGTCAAGTCACATCATATGGTCGATCCTGTATATATATATATGTCTTCGCCGACCACAACACCACCCTCCTCCCTCCCTCATCTCTCCTCTCTCCACCAATCACTCCAGCTCCTAACGCAACTGTACACGCGCAACAAAAACCAACACCGCCACCAGAAGTGGTGGAAGTGGTTGAATATCTTCCGGCGGAAGGTACGGGAGATTGTCGGGTTGATCGAGGAGGATGAGGAGAGGAGGAGGGAGTTGGTCAGAGGAGGAGGGGCAGGAAGTGGAAGAGGAAGAGGCAATGAGGCGAGGAGTAGGGTGGAGAGGGAAAGGAGGTTGGGGGAGGTGGTGGGGTGGATGAAGAGGGAGGGGGTGGAGGGGTGTTATAGGTAGGTCTCGCCGTCGTGGATTTCTGATGAACTGTTTTTTTGGCTCTCTCTTCTTGTTCTCTTCTACATCACACATCTCAAGGCTTCTGTTTCTGTTCGTCACTGACCTGCTCACCACCCTACAGAGCTTTTACATCACTGGTCTCAGATACCCAGTTTTCAGCCCTAGGAATCGTTCTAATCGCGATATTGGCACGCTTCGCCAAGGATATTGACTACCGACCACAACCAGGACCCAGACAGGCTGTTCTGACGGCAAGGAGTTTAGCTGCCGTGCCTTCTCTCCGCAGTACTGCAGAGGACAACGATAATGATCTGGATTTTGGAATCCCTATTCAAAGGATCGAACAGACTGTTACGATCGAACGGGATACAAAGCTGAATGCCCAAAACACTCTTCTACAGAGATCAGAAGGATCATCGAATCATCCTCCAAAGAAGAAGAACAAGCGTGCACTCGACGTTGTAACTTTCTCAGCCGACATCTCAGATGACCTAGATGTCTCTACCCTTCTTTCAAAATCAAGACGGAAATCATCACCACCACCATCATCATTACCGTCCTCCTCACCTCCCACTCGCCCACCCTCTACCAACCCTACCAAACCATCATCTCTCAACCCAGATCCCGAATCCGAGCCTCCTTCCACAAATCTCCAAAAGAAGACCGCGGAACAGCAGCAGCAGCAGCAGCAGCAGCAGCACACTGGACTACAATCAGCAACAGCGGTGAACAAAGAGAAGGAGCCCAAGAAACGAAAAAGAACAGACGCAAAAGGAAAAGCAAAAGGGAAGGGAAAAAATGCGATTGATGATTTGTTTAAGGGATTGCTTTGATCTGGTTCAAGAGAAGCGTAGAGGTTTTATGTACATATATATAACATAATTGACCTTGTTCACGTGGGAATATGATCGATAGGTTACTGACGCCTTCTCGGATAGCTGTGCTCCGGTCTCCTTAATGATGTGTTTCGTGTTAGTGCGATGACAGTGAAGCGGACTAAATTGACTGAAAGGGCGGAGCGAGTTACATTGCAATAGCTCGATTGGTATCAGAGACTGTGATGAATAACAAGTCCAGTCTTTACATCTCTACTGGAACCATGCCCCGTTTCATTCGTCAGACAAAGTGTATGTAGAACCATCGCTTCTTCTACTGTTCCATTCCAACACTGTAAATCCATCCAGACTGTCTTCAAAGCACCTAGTGATCCCAGGGGTGTTGCCAGCCCAGTAATACACCTCCTTCCTTCTTCGCTCTGTACATCAACTATTCGACAGCGAGTTACGTTAGCCCAATGATCCGAAAACCTGCCGGATAGGAAAATGACGACGCTAAGAGCGGGCAGGTGGATTAAAGAATCATGATGGAACTCACGAAAAACCACATGCTAGCACCTAATCCCGTCCCGAGGATTCTGTATATCGGCTTGACGTGCGGGATCTTGCTGACGGGGTGGGCGCTGCCGTTGGGGCCTGCCATGGCGACAGGGAGAACAGGAACAGACGAAAGTGTGTGCGCGCGGAGAGGTAAGTGACCAAAATTCGGTATTGTGGTCGTCTATATAGATAAGTATTGAGTGAGCTGGGATTGATTCGAAGGACGAGCCGGAACCAATGGGGAAAAAGCTGGGATCAATGTTTCGGGAGAGAGGGCGGACCGTTTCGTACCTGATCTTCACGCTTCTTGTTCTGAAGGGACCCCCCTCCTACTCGCTCAAGATGTATACGCAGTTGTAAATGATCAACTATCGCCTTTGTCGCAGAGAGTGGTTGGTGTCAAGACTCAGAAAGGATGAGAGATGAGGTGGTTTCGAATTGGAGAAGGTGAAGAAGCGGCTTCCGCCGCAGATGGAGTGAAGCTCGAAAGAGCCGCAAGTTTAATAAGTCAGAACTGGGCCAAACTAAGGAAGGGTCTGCGGAGTTTACGAGGTAGGACCAATACATAATTACATAAGTGACATGCCTTTGGTGGTGACGAGGTGATTGGTTTTTTTGATGCAGCTTCACTTTGTCACCGTCACTGGTGTTAATTAGGCGATTGTTCACCTCGCCTTCTTCTTTCTTGATTCCCTTTCTGTTCACCTTGAGCGACAGAAGCTAATGCGCAATCAAAGAGTGCGATCCAGACGACTCGCGACAGAACCCTCTCTTGATACTCCCCAGTTGTTGTAACCCGAACACGAAGCAAAGGCAAGCGCATTTATTCGTCGGAAGAAGTCGCGATATTCTGGGGTTACGACTCGTCCCTCATATTTAACAGGCATGAAGGTCCGGCCGGGGTACATTGACAAAATAATTACGTGTGTGTTGGTCAGATAGCAAAGTGCAGGAAAGCGGCGCTCCGCTCGCTTTTATAAGAGGAGCTGGAGAGCTGCGTTGAGGCACAGCCTATACTCGATACACGTCGCTGTCCCACTTAACCTGTACCGGATTGCAGGCAGAGGCAAGAGATTCCGTGGCTGAAGGCCGACGGACGTCATGGCAGAGTCCCAGACTCCTCCAGTAAGGACCAGTCTCGAACGCGATGACAATGGCAGACCTAGGTTCAGAGGGTGTTCTTCGATCAAAGAATACGAATTCCTGGGAAAGTTGGGTGAAGGAACATTTGGCGAGGTCTCGAAAGCTCGCTCGAAAAAGACAGGAGCCGTTGTCGCGTTGAAGAAGATCATCATGCACAACGAAAAGGACGGGTTCCCGATCACAGCGTTACGAGAAATCAAGCTTTTAAAGATGCTGGATCATGTCAATATCTTGAAGTTGGAGGAGATGGCTGTCGAAAAGTCGAAAGGGGAAGCGAAGAAGAAGGCCAACATGTTCATGGTTACGCCGTACATGGACCATGACTTGTCAGGTCTGTTGGAGAATCCCGACGTTCATTTCACGGTGCCGCAGATCAAGTGTTATATGCTGCAGCTGCTGGAAGGGGTGAGATATCTGCACGAGAACCGAATCCTACATCGAGACATGAAAGCGGCCAACGTTTTGATCAACAATAAGGGGATCTTGCAGATAGCAGATTTTGGGTTGGCAAGACCCTATGATGACGAACCACCCAAACCAGGCTGTGGTGGAGGTGAAGCGACGAGAGATTACACAGCATTGGTAGTTACGCGATGGTACAGACCCCCCGAACTGCTGCTAGGCCTGCGGAGGTATACGACAGCCATCGATATCTGGGGAGTCGGGTGTGTGTTTGGCGAGATGTTCAAACGCAAGCCAATACTGGCCGGTAAAACGGATCTGGATCAAGCATTCTTGATTTTCGACCTTGTTGGCTCCCCGAATGACGACAGTATGCCTGGATGGAATCAGTTACCGGGCTGCGAAAATACAAACACCTGGCCTAGCCGTAGAGGTCGAATTGCGCAGGAGTTTGCCAATCAGGATCCTCTAATGCTCTCATTAATCACAGAGCTCTTGCGACTGGATTGGCGGCGAAGGATAAATGCCATTGACGCTCTCAAACATCCCTACTTTAACTCACACCCCTATCCCGCCAGACCTGGTGATCTACCACGATTCGAAGATTCTCATGAACTCGATCGAAGAATAGCTCGAGGTAAGCAGCAAGCGTTACCACCGGCGCCGAAAGGGGGTTCTGTTGGAATGGGCGAATGGACTGGACAGGGAGCACCACCAGGAATGCGAATGCCTCCAAACCGATCAAGGGTCCCAGGAGATACCAATGGATATGGACCCCCGCGAAGACTTCCGGTACCACCATTAGAGGGTGGAATGCCTCCAGGTCGTATGCCAGGTGGACCTCCCCCTTCAGACCATTACCGACGTCCAGCATGGGATAGCCCCGCTGGTCTCCCACCTAAACCTCCAGTGCCGTATGATGGTCGTGCACCACCCCCACCACCTCTATCTTATCGACCTGATCCGCGTGGCGGTGATCGTCCTCTTCCATATGGTGGTGGTCGAGACCGAGACCGAGATCGGGATCGTGATCGCGACCGCCCACGTCGAGTGCCCGATCCATCAAAAGTTGACACATACATTCCATCCTACTCCAACCCCCCACCTGATCGAGACCGTGAGCGTGATCGCGACAGAGATAGAGATCGACTCCCGTACCACCGACAACGTGATGACGGCGGCGGCGGCGGCGGTGGTCCAGGTGGTCCTCCACCTCCAAGAAGAGACGAAGGCTACGATCGCATGATCTACGATGACCGAATCTACGACGATCGACCCACCGGTGGTGTCAGTGGTGTAAGCGGTGGCGGGCCAGGAAGGAGAAGAGGAGGCGGTAGAAGCAGAAGTCCTGATCCTAGAGATAGAGAGCGGGATAGAGATAGGGAGAGAGACCGGGAACGAGAGTGGGATTGGGATCGGGATGGCGGTGGCGGAGGTGGTAGTAGGAGGAGATGAGATGAGATGAGATATTCCAAGTCAAGTACGGCACTTATATCTTATAATGAATTGATCTATGATGATGACGATTTGAGGGCTCATGCATTTCAAACACACACCTTAGGAAACCAAGGTTAAAGTATCTACTTCTCAACCAAGTTCTTCTCGACTTTTAACTTACGGACCTCCCTCTCTCTCTCCCCTGCTGAAATCTCTCTCTCCCCCACATAACACAAAGATCAAGACCACTCAATCCCTCACGAAAAGATAGTGACTAACCCCCCAAACCTCTCCCCCCTTCCACCTAAACAACTCGCTACATGCCATGTAGAAGATCTGCCAGCGATAGAACCACACGCGCGCCTGTTCGCGGGACCCGTACGTTTTTTCGAGCGAGGTCCAGAACTCCCCCCCAGCAGCAGCAGCAGCAGCAGCAGCAGAAGAAGAAGGAGCAGAGGATTTGGAGGCATAAGCGACGCGGTTCATGTTTTCCAACCACTGTTCGCACGTGCGGCTGTAGTGCAGACCGGAGACCCACCACTGGCGCTCGAGGCGGAGGTCGTCCTGGAAGAAATGCAAGAGGTCGGCAGAAGGCATGGTGCCGCCGGTGAAGAAATGGGTCGTCATCCATCCGTCTTCGAAATCGTAGGGAGTCGTCGCGTGGTTGAACAGGTGCACGAAACATTTTCCGGCGCCGGCGGGTTTGAGCAGCTGCGCGATCTTGGCGAGCAGGAGGCGGTAGTTTTTCATGTGTTCGAACAGTTCGATGCTGAGGACGCGGTCGTAGGTGGAGTGGAGGGAGGGGTCGAAGGTGTAGGTTGCGATGTCGCCCGTGAGGACAGTGAGGTTGGTAAGGGAGAGGGAAGAGGCGAGGGATTCGATGTGGGTGCGTTGGGTGCGTGAGTTGGAGAATGCGGTGATTTGAGAGGTTGGGAAGCGGGAGGCGAGGTAGAGGCTGAGGGATCCCCAACCGCAGCTGAGAGGCAACAAGAAGCTATCATTATGGAGCTCATAGAAAGGGAAGGGAAAGGGAACTAGATCAGGAGGCAGAGAGCGGAAAATGGAGGAGTCAAGAGAGCAGATATCAACAGGGGAGGAGGGATCAAGATGTTGGAGACATGACGCAGCTTCAGGTGTTGACAAAAGGAATCATAAGAGCAAGACGAGATGTACGCAAAAAAGAAAGAAAGAAACAGATCCAAAAACTCACCCCAAATCCAATATCTTCATCCCCTCCCCCACCCCCGCCCTATCCACATACAACTTCAACATCTCCTCCTCGGCCTCCTCCAACCCCTCCCCTCCTTTCGGATACAAACAACAACTATACTTCATCCTCGGCCCCAACGCCGCCCTCAACACCTCCGTCCCGACCTCGTAGTGCTGCACATTCGCCGTCTCCGTCTCGACCGCGATCGGCCGCGCGCGCAGACTCTCGATGTACGACATCTTGCGCTCGTACGCGGCGCTCAGCGTTTCCGATTGGATCTGCGTTTCGCGCGCGGCGAGTTGGCGGCGGATGCCGAGGCGGATTAGGGGGGCGGGGAGGAAGCCGTTGTCGAGGAGGTAGTCTGACAGGAAGGAAGACCCCCGGGTTGGTAGGGAATCGATTAAGGGAAAGGGGGAAAAGGGGGGAAAGAGGGATACGTACCGACGTTCATCTTGAAAGTATCACAGAGATACCTCTTTCTTAGACTCTCTCTAATGTTATAGCGAAATCGCCGTTTATGTTATGATTTTTCCAATGGGAAATCAAGATAGTATACCGGTCCGGTCTTGGCGGCCCCGGGAGTATGCTGTATCTTATCTTGAAGCTCAAAACCAATTTGATCAGTAAGGAACACCGACAATAAGCCACCAAAAAATAGATATATACTCACTTGTAAAAGGTATGATGCTATCTGTCAATTAATTAAAAACAGCGCTTACAGCAAATAAAAAAGACACTTGACAGAGTAAAAAAAATAAGATGATAAAACTTCAGAAGAACGATCGAATGTATTGGTGTTGGTGTCGGTGTCGGTGGGTGTTTCGGAGGAAGTCATTCCGTCATGACTTTGCTTTAGTCCAAAGTTTCGGATCTGAAGCGTAAGATGCCGCAAATCCTTCTAGAACCCGAGCTGAGCTGAGCTGAGCTGTCAAATCAAGAGAGTTATCAAACATCATATTTGAGCTGGAAGAAGACCAAATCCCAAGACTCCATAATCTTGTTGGCTTTATACCGTATCGCTATCTGATAATATGAGCGATATGACTGCATAATATGAATGGCACCGTTCTGCTCATAGCAACAATCCACGAAACATCTTCTCTCACCTATCGCCTGCGACACGGGGAGAGCAGTCACTTTTATCGCCCTATCCACTGTCAAAACCCTTTCCAAATTAAAGGCCCAAGACGCTGGAAAACCAAACAACGCACGTCGTGGTTCTCTTCCTGAGATGCGTTCACTTGTCGCCTGTGGCAGTCATGCTTCATATCGTATTACGTAGTCAATTACTTCGATTGTTCCGGATTGCTTCTTGTCAAGCCCCTGGTGGTCAGTCTAAATGCAATGTTAATGTATCTCCGTATAAAATCGTGAAGAAGCGCCTACTTCAGAAGCTCGAACTCTTTGTATTTTCCCAGGTAGCTGGCTCCTCTGCGATGTGCCCTGAGAAGATCTTGAGGCTTCCGGACCCTCCACCCAGTGTTCATACCGTTGAGCTTCAACAGTGCTGGACTGACTTTGTACATTGGATCGAAGACGACGAGATTCAATGTTCGAGGATCCCGCCGCATCTCTATACCGACAATGGTCATGGAGTGACCTTGGTGTTGGAAATAGATGGGCGATTTGGACGTCATGTGGATCTTCTGATCTGAGGCAATAGACGCATCGTTGCTGAAATACTCCCCGACGGCGAGGAGAAGAGCTTTGTAGGCTGGCAAGTCAGGGGTGTTTATGAACGCGTTGGCCTCACATGGGATAGAAAGGGATTGACACAGAGCTTGGGCCTAAGAATTGGTTGTCAGTATCAGCCAACGTGCGCTGTTTGAAAGTTCACCTCAGGTGTCCCTATGTATTTTCGCGTGCCCCTGATTCCTCCAGTCTCGATCCGACCCGTGTCATTGAATCCCATATCCCAGGCTTGCTCGATCATGTCCTGGAGCCTAAGGATTGTCGGTACTTTTCCATCGAAGTATTGGTATCCATTAACACCCGATCTTAGAATATACGAGACAAGCATCTGAATGTTGCGATACCCACAAAAGCCGCCTTCATTGGTCAATTTGGCGATATGGATGACTTCCGATGAACAGTAGAATGCGCGGTCTACTGTAGGATCAAGTTCGGAAAGTCGAGCAAGAGTAGAAACCAAATAGGGCGTTTCGTTCTCGGCTGATTCAACTCGGATGAGACTCCCATCAGGCCCAATCTTGTTATAAGTTGTAACTCTGCCACCTTTCTCAAGCACTCTTTGCATGGCCGTCGGCATCTGCTCTTCATGCGCGTATGGCCCTAACTCTGCCTTTCCAAGTCGTGTGATGCTCCTTTGCTTAGTCTTGAGCATCTTCTTCGCTGCCTGGCGAGATGGTAAGCTAGAGGATCCGAGCAAAAACTCCCTGAACGACCATTGTTCAGAGTGCCGCCTTGAGCTAGATTGTGATTGTCGTTTGTGGCGCTGCGCTACGGGCAGGTCAGTGGTGAAGCCTTGGGTGTTATCTCTGGCCCCATCCTTATCATTGAGCACTTCCATGTGGGATACAGGGATTGAAGCTTCCTCCATGCCATCGAGCTCCCCAATAGCCATCCTCTCCGCAAGGTGGAAGTCAGCATGAAGAGAAAGCTCATTATTCAAAATTTGTTCACCGCAGCCATGTGGGCAATGAACATAGAGTTCGGACGAGGTAGATGCATTTCCGGCTGTTCCTTCCGCACGTGTTTCTTCATGGCTGCTGTTGCCAGGAGCGGAGGATTCTTTGGTATCTTTGACTATAAATGGTGAATCACCACCCTCTGGATGGATCAGTTCAACATGTTGAATAAGAAAGTATGAGTCTGCATCGACAAAATCACAAAAAGGACATGCTCCAGATGTATCCATCTCGAACGGCGATTCACGGGGATGTTGGCTGTGCACGACAAGAGTCGTTCTGTAAGCGGCTATAGCGTACGAATCACTTGTTCTTCAGATAGCACTGTCAGATCAGCTGACGGTGTAGGAGGTGGCCCTACATAGATCTGACCAGCAGCCTCTCGAAGTACGAGTCCAATAGAGATCGTTGAAGGACATCCCTCGAATTGTCAGCAGCGTTGATCGGAAACACTCTGAATGAGGGACGAAATCTCAGATCAGATCTTGTTCATACTGGTCGTGACACGTCTGTCAAATCTCTACTGTATAATGGGTCAAAAGGTACCATTCCATCAATGGAATTGTGCTGTCATTGGCATGGCGAAGCACATGCTTACATCTTAATTACCAAATTCCTTTTGGGAAAGGCGGTGTAAGATGGAGAGGACAAGGGTACAACGGAGCGAGCATGGATTGGTGTTGATTACTGTCGATAACGTGACCGCTGTACCTGAAACAATGTGCATATAAATTTTCAGATTTTCAGATTCCGTACAGATTCCGGCACCACCTCAAAAAGCAGAATTCTTTAAAATACATTATGTATCGCAGATCTCTAATCGTCTCCTAATTCTCTCTTTTCTCGGGGGGTTTGCAAGATCTAACTGATCCTCCTAACCATGTTCATGAAAATACACATCCGACTTCTTTTCCTGTAATGTAAAACCATGTCGGAGGGTTTTAATACTAAGTTACCCCCGATCTAAATCCTGTCGGATCCGAGTTGTGAGGTGATCATTTTTTTTTCAGTCCCCGCAAATTGGCAGAATATTCCAATGACTCGAACGGTCCCAATCGATAGGATTGAAAGGTGGTGCCATACAATTAATTACCTTGGTAAGGCGCATTGTTCTCGATTTATACCGCCACCTATCGGTTTCTCAAATTGAGTCATTGCTCTCTTTCATGTCTCAGTAATCCGATTTTCTATATTTCATGGACACGCAGAGGAGTAATATACAGGGCATATAATGGTATCGGACACATCGTTGAATGGGCATGCTTTGCCCAATGGGTTTGTCAACGCTGATCCTGACTCATCCTCTCAATGGGTCGTCCAGAAGTTTGGCGGCACCAGCGTCGGCAAGTTCGCCTTGAATATCGTCGACAAGGTGGTGAGGTTTGTAGTACCAGTGATACTTCTCGGGGTGCTCGTATGCTGACGTTTCTTTTCAGACCGAGTCTTGCCGACAACAGAGTCGCTGTCGTGTGCTCGGCTCGGAGCAGCAGCTCGAAGCTCGAAGGGACCACGAATAGGTCAGTCTGCTCCAGCCGACAAGTGTTAGATCACAGCCACTAACTGATTCGCAGACTGTTGCGCGCTTCGACAGAAGCCCAGAATGCCACATCTGAACAATACAAGGTCCTTGTGGACCACGTCAAAGTCGATCACATCAAGGCTGCGGAAGAACACATCAAGTCACCCGCGGTATTAAATTCATTAAAAATAGATATAGAGCAAGAGTGCCTACAAGCAGTTCGACTTCTAGATGCGGCCCGGACGCTGGGAGAAATCAGCCCGCGTTCGATTGACAAAGTTATGAGTGCAGGGGAGAAATTGAGCTGCATCTTCATGGCCGCCCTACTGCAAGATCGTGGTGTCGATGCAGAATATGTCGACTTAGCTGACATTATCACTGCCAAAGAGGGCAGCCTTCTGGATCAGCGTTTCTATGATGAGCTAGCCGCGAAGCTCGGGCAACGACTTCATCAGTGCGGTGACAAGGTCCCGGTCATTACAGGATATTTTGGTACTGTGCCTGGAGGGTTACTGGACAAGATCGGTCGTGGTTATACGGATTTGTGCGCAGCGCTTGTTGCTGTCGGCATACATGCCAAGGAGCTGCAAGTGTGGAAAGAGGTGGATGGCATCTTCACGGCAGATCCCAGAAAGGTGCCAACAGCAAGATTATTGTCCGCTATCACTCCATCAGAGGCGGCTGAGTTGACATTCTATGGCTCGGAGGTCATCCATCCATTCACCATGGAGCAAGTCATTCGCGCCCGTATACCCATTAGGATCAAGAACGTCATGAATCCACGGGGCGCAGGAACTGTCATTTTCCCGGATTCAATCGTGGAGCTGGAGAAGAATGCAGCGGGCCATAACTTCAGCAATCTCATCCGGTCAAGAAGCGCTCTTGCACTCACGAAGGCACAAGGGCCGAAACGACCTACAGCAGTCACTATCAAACGTCAGATACTCGTGATCAATGTACACTCTAATAAGAGGTCGTTGTCTCATGGCTTCTTTGCGAAGATATTCTCCACCCTGGACAAATGGCGCTTGTCTATCGACCTTATATCTACAAGCGAGGTGCATGTTTCCATGGCTTTACATTCAGAAGCGCCTATGCTGAATGGGACCGCTGGCGAGGGGTATCAGATTGTGGACGAGGATCTCAAGGGTGCCATTCGGGACCTACGGGTTCTGGGGACGGTTGACATCATCCCCGAGATGGCCATTCTCAGCCTGGTTGGCAAACAGATGAAGAATATGATAGGCATTGCGGGCAGAATGTTCTCCACTTTGGGCGAAAACAACGTGAACATTGAGATGATATCCCAGGGTAAGTGCATCCGTCCTTACGGTGATGACCAGAAGGGGCGCTGACGATGATCTTCTAGGTGCGAGCGAGATCAATATTTCTTGTGTGATTGAAGAGCGAGACGCTGACCGAGCGATCAACATACTACACACGAATCTTTTTACTTTTCTTGAACAATAGTTCTTGCATTTCGGTGGCATCTGCATGGGTGATGGGGAATCAAGCCTGGCGTTGTAGGCGTTTTATTGCATTTCTTATGAAAAGGCACCGCGAGTTATCATCTTCGATGACAAGCGAGCAGATTGGTTGCGGCATCTAATCTTTCTTCGTATATCATGAAGGATCCCCACGACGGCCAGATCTCGGGCGTTTGGATATTGACATCTCAATCCAACCGGGAGGCGGAAATCATGTGGGTTCCTCCTTTGCATCTTTGCAAGATTAATCTTTCAAGGTTGGGAAAATTCTTCAGCTTCTTGGCTTGTCGAGTCTATGACTTTTGCGAATTTGGCCAGCGTGGATTATGGCTTAGAGGAATGGATTCGTCCACTTAGCGTTCGATCTCCAGTCTCCATGATCGACGAATAGATATCTTATGACATACAGTAGACCGAATCAAATGAACCATTCTAGTTAATGTTGACTAAGTCATTTTGTCCAATGCGAGTTCTGGGAGGCTTTGATGGCGCGCGGCATTAGATGCAAGACAACGCATGCACGATCAACCCCAGAAGCTGAGACAAGTAAACAAACCAGTCTTTGGACATAACTTAGTCAAGCGGCGGGCTTCACCGATGTGTCCTTGAGATCTCTGGACCTTCCTTTCCATTCTCTAGAACGAAGTACTGGAAGTGGAGTCAGGAGCAGCTAAGCCTGGAACCCGACAGCCAAGGAACATATCAATTGGTGATCAATCGAGCCAGTTCATGTCAAGCGAGCAATGTGCAGTGAACGAAGAAAATGACGGAGGCCAACAACCCGTCGAGCCATACTGCTGTATGTGTTTTCCCTGTCACTCCTTGCATTCCTGAACGCGTTCCGCGGCTTGACACGGGAAGGAATATAAGAGGATGACGCGCATCTTTTCCATTTAGCCTCGATGCAAGGGATGATGGAGGGGAAGTTAGGAACAGTCGAGAGCCAATCGACGTGTTCATTTCGCGACAAGAGAAAACACACATCGTCAGTCCGTTATGGTGAGACCTTTTTCTGTACGAGCGACGTACCGTATGTATTCATTACAGCAAAATGTGCCATGACACATGGAGGAGGATTAGAATCTTTGACTTGATTTGAAAGAAGGCTATTGCCCATCGGTGATTGGCAGAAAATGCAGGAGAGAGAATGAGCCCATCTTCACTTTGGTATGGAAGAAGAAGATTCGTCTTTAAGATGACTACGACAGAAGATGACAAGGCTCGTGCGTGCTCCCTATGAAACAGACTGTCCTTTACAGGTAGGTCTCCTACAACGTAGTAATAGTTGCAGTGGTGATATAGGGCAGACCGCCATTCCTACCTAAGGCACCAAGGTATCCAGAAAAGGAGATTTATATAGCGTCGGCGTAAGTCTCTGCAGGTAATGCTGTAAGTTTAGTCCATTGGCGATGTCCACAAGGAGCTCGCGGTGCTTAACTAACGTGCAATAACCGCCCATGGAGAATTGGTTTCAATTGAGAGATCTTACCTCGGCCAACTGGAACCACCAGAAGAGAAAAATTACACATACCTAAGCAGTCGGCGGCACGAGGGAAGAGCACTAGCACGTCACTGCCTACAGCAGGAACCTGGAAGTGGAACCCTCAGCTCAGCCTGGTATGCAGATGACTACGAGCATATCCTGTATGATTTCCTCTGTACTGTCGAGAGTCTCTGACCGGGCCAGAAGAAAACGAACCAAGTATATGAGCAGAGAGTTGGAAAAGTACTCGATTGTTACATGATAGTAATAAAGTAATCATCTCATGAAGAAAGGGATAGCCAAACATAAGCCAAAATGAGTTGGACCTGGGCTTTCTGGGCAGTGGATTCTTACTAAGGTTCTTTTCTGCGCGGGTTCTTCCCCATTATCATTATCTGACACGCCTACCACCTCGCCAGGAACCTAACGCCGCTAATACGAAATACTCCGTACTGCTAGTACACAATACTACGTAGTACGAAGTAGTTCTTCCACCTTTCAGATCTTCACCATCGCCTCGATTCCATTCTCTTCATTTTTCCGGTCTCTGGTGACAATACAATACTATTCCCACACACACTCCTCTGAGACGTCTGGGTCCAATTGAGTTAAATTACATACGAAGATTGTCATAAATACGGCTACTACCGTACTGTGTAACCAGCCGTACCACAGAGCAAGCTTTTGCTTCGTCAAGTCCAAGGCAATTGACGCTTGCCAACTCAAAATCCATCTCATCTCAATCCTCTTCCCCTCTTCTATCACACCTTCGCACGAGACACGACTTGCTTCTCAAACCAACTTTGCAACTTCTTTTGCTCCTTGACTTCCCTTTTGCTCAGTCCATCAGAGCTGAGCAGGTAGAACACTGAGCCAAAGGAGTCCTTGCGGGTTGGAGTGAGACGTCCAGACAATTCGGCTTTACAACAAACCACCATCGCCTTGCAAGGATCAGTGCACGCATCCCAACAACCACCCGTGATCATCTCATCGGCGACACTCCACGAGCTGTCTTCAATAACAACCATAATCAGCTAAGAGGTTGTCAGCATCGCACAGTTTTCGCTGTATATGCGCGATTTAGCTGGCGAAAGCCCTAAACAGATAAACAACGGCGCCGATCTCAAACCACGATAACTCACCACCACCACATTCAAACTCCTCTCTGTGATCATTTCGACGCGTCATAATAGTCAGTAACGACATTAAACGACTGAAGAGCTCAATCGCGAGCTCGGCGCGATGTCTTCGACGCGTCATATTCAGATCTACCATGATCCTGACGTCGCACACGACTACCAAGCGATGGTCAGGCCTCCTCCACGTCTGCAACCATCGGCTCTTCCATTGCAGCCGACAATGAGAACCCAGAATGTCAGACTGGATCCTCCAAATCAAATGTCTTATCATCACTCCCCATCAAAAATGATGAATGGCATGGGTGGTGGACCACATGTTTATGGTAACGGACTCAGCTTCGTTCCAATACCTCCACCTGCACCCAATCAACGACCAATTTACTCGGAGTCTCCGATTAAGAAGCCACTTGCACCACCTCAGAGACCATTGATGCAGCCAATGATGCACCAACAACCTTTGTTTACCACCTTTCACAGTGTGCCAACTTCTCACGACCATTTCGAGAAGGAGGACTACGCTGCACCAAGCAACTACAACGACAACTTCGCAGATTTTCCAGACCCAACCTACGGCCGAAAACAGCCATTGAAGCGACCTTTGGAGGCTGCTCCTATCATCAATCAATCTTTCAAAAAGGCGCGGACTGATGATGCACCAACTGAATTGCCAGCACCAGAAGATATGCCACCTGTCGAAGATGATGGGTGCAAGCCGAATTACAGCTACGCCCATCTTATTGGCATGGCCATCTTAAGAAGTTCACAACGACGCTTGACATTGGCCCAGATCTACAAATGGATCTCGGACAGTTTCAAGTTTTATCAGTCACAAGAAGCTGGTTGGCAGAATAGCATTCGCCACAATCTGTCACTCAACAAGGCGTTCCGAAAAGTAGAACGCCCAAAAGATGATCCCGGCAAGGGAAATTACTGGATGATCGAACCAGGCATGGAGATGCAATTCGTGAAGGAGCGGCCACAGCGTAACAAGGTCGTTGGCATTGGCTTGACGCAGAACATGATGGGTGATGACCCCTTGCACAATTTTCAAGGTACTTTGAAACCTACCGCATGGACTGCGCCTACTCCAGCGTTACCAGCACCATCCGCACCGGCATCTGAGCCAACAGTCCCTGCTTTGCCTGACTTCAATTCCGACGAGACGATCCCCGCGTCTGATCCAGCACTTAATGACGATGAGGAGAACAAACCAGTTGCATCACAAGAAGTGCAATCTTCTCCTCCTCAAGCCATTGGGTCGTCACCACCGATCGTCACCGCTATGAACAATGGGACACCGGAAGCAGCAGCACAGTTCGCCAGGCCATCATCTGGCGCTCTTCGCTCGCGTAAGCGCAAGATCGACATGGACGACAGTGGTTATTTCTCTTCCTTGGAGTCGTCTGCCTTGCGTCCAAAGAAGGCGAGCAAGTTGCTCACTTCTGAGGCTGATCGGCCAAGAAAGAGCCGTGGTCGTGCCGAGGAAGAAATCGCACGTATCAGGAGTTCTTCTCATGATATTAGCCCAGAACATCTTCGCTTCAAAGTCCGTCATGAAGATCTTCTGACATCGTCTCCTGCGCGTCCGGCCCACGCAATGCTTCCGCCATTGACTCCCACACCTGCTGTTGTCATTAAGAAACCAATCAAGCCGCCGCCATCCGTGTCGCCGAATACGAATCTTCGACAACATCGACAGAAAGTCAAGGAACTGATGGCCTCTCCCTCTATCGCGCTGGGCTCCTTTGGTGAAGATCTGGGCTGGTCTCCAGCTTTCAAGATTCATGATTCAGCAACGCATGAAGCTTTTGAGAACCACTTTGATATCTTTGGTGAGCTCACAAGCTTGACTCCTGGCGTTATTTCGCCTATCAAGCGCTCAAGCAAACGTCCAGGTCTGAACCGTGCTACCACTTCTATTGGTGCACTTGGTGATATTACTCCGCTGAGTGCTCGTTTGAACGCTACTGCCAAGTCATCGGCACGTGCCGTAAAGGTCGCTGGGACTGTTGCTGCTTCTGGCTCCCCATTGAAGAACTCGGAGTCCATTACAAACTTTGAATTACCGCAGGAGGATCTGTTCGACTTTGACTTTTTCGCAAACGAGAATGATGACAGCGCAGATGCGGATGACGGCTTTGATATCCTTCAAGGCTTTCAAAAGATTGGCGGAACCAACACACATGATTTCCTGCAAACCCCGACTGGAAAGAAGAGTAGACCTGGTTTGGGAAGGAGCATTACCAGCCGCTTCTGATTAAGAGCTGGGTAACAGCGTGCTGCGGAGTTCACGTGCATGTTGATGATTGTCATCAATTGACGAACATTGCATCATTCTCATGTCACTTGGTGGTTGACATTGGAAGGACGTCGACCAATCCAATTTCTTTTTTTGTCTTTTGCTCTTATGGCCACGCGTTGGAGTTACGTCTTTGTTTACTGCTTTTGTACTCATGAGGGGCTTGAGTGATACTCGCCCTTATGTTTCCTGTTGAATGTTTGATACGCCACAAGTCTGCAATGCTTTTTTATTATGAGTCATCGGGTTTACGGCTTATGGAATGGATTACATGGTTATGGAGCTTCACGGCCTGAGAATGGATCAATGCCTACTGTCGATGTGGATGTGATGGAATTTGGAAACGGACTGAGATCTACGGATCTGACGACTGGGATTGGATTAAGATATCCATAGGGATCACAACAGGAAATGGACAGGAACGGGTATGGCATGATATGGGCAGGAAGAGGCGTACATAACGACGTCAATGAGGTTCAAGATGTACATGAACTTGTTTTTTCTTTTTTCTTTTCTCTATTCCTCTCTTACTGGAGAGTAGTTAGCATGAATCGAACCAATTCGCTCATACTGTTCGGCTCCCTCTGGATCGATTCTTACATTACTGTCATCATCTTGGACCTGCGAATACGTCTCTCGGCAATCGATTGATTCGCTGAGATGCTTGGATAATTCGAAGAGGATAGACCCTTTTCATTGCGGGGCAATTGACTATTTGCGGGGCATGCTTCGTGATTCTTGCGATAATTTTTGGGTAGAAGATAGATACTGCGCAGCAGCAGTACCACCCCCCGGAAGAAAAGCAAACGCCCAAACAGATATCCAACTCCCTTTTTCCTCCCTCTTCCGTTTCGTTTTGTCAAGATGACAACGACAGTCCCCCCCCGCCGTTCCCTCCCCAACATCATCATCACCGGCACCCCCGGCGTCGGCAAATCCGTCCACAGCGCACAACTCGCGCTCGACAACGCGGACCTGCGCGTGCTCAGCGTGAACGACGTGGTCAAAGAAAAGGGGTGCCATGAAGGGTGGGATGAGGAGAGGGGGTGTTGGATCGTCGACGAGGATCGGTTGTTGGATGAGGTCGAAGAGGATTTGAAGGGGGGAGGGTGGATTGTCGATTGGCATGCGTGTGATTTGTTTCCGAGGAGTTGGGTCGATTTGGTGGTGGTGGTGAGGTGTGCGAGGACGGAGGTTTTGTGGGATCGGTTGAAGGAGAGGTACGTTCTTTTCTACTCATTTGGGGGTGTCTTGGAAAGAGGGCAAGGGTTGTTTGCGATTTGGTCTATATAAAAGTGGGTGTGCAGACTTTGCTAACTCTATGGTGTTCTTTCTGTCTGCAGGAACTACGATGACGCGAAACTTCAGGAGAACCTCGATGCGGAGATCTTTGGCGTGCTCGCGGAAGAAGCGAGGGAAGGGTTCGATGAAGAGATTGTAGTCGAGCTCAACAGCGAAACTGCAGAAGATATCGATTCGAATTGTGAGCGGATAACGCAGTGGATCGAGGCTTGGAAGAAAGACCATCCTGCCCAGTAACGAGGAAAGATGTTGCGTGATTCAACTTTTGGCCATCTTCCTGTCTGAGACCTCGTCTCGGAAGCTACGTCTAGGCTGTCCGAATCGACCATCCGACATATTAAACATGAACACCAAATCTATTCAGTCGGTGCATTCTCAGCAAGCCATTGTTTCAGCTTTTCGAGCGCCTTATACCGATGAGAGATCTTGTTCTGGTGAACAGTCAGCAATACTCCAAGATTCGGCCGTGCAAAGTGGACATGAACGTGGGACATACCTTTTCTGCCTTGTCCATCTCGGCAAAAGTTTTGCCCTCGTACTCAAAGATCGGATCCCAGCCTTGACATCGGTTAGCGATGAGGAAGTCTATGATCAGGACGACGGAGATGAACCCTACCGAAATTCGTCGGTCCTCTAGCGGGTACTATTTTCCCATCTGTCCTGCCTTGGAACAGGATAGGTTCATGACCCGGTCCCGCCGAGTATGCAAAGGTGCAGACTGCAGTGATAGTCTTGTCCGAATACGGTTCAAGCAATTTGTTCAACCCTTCATGGCCGATTTTCTGCATGAACCATTTTCTGTGCACATTTGTCAGGAGCGAATGGATGATGATATCATTGGCAGAGAAGGTGGACATTGGAGGAGAGAAGCAGTCAGTCGGGGAAACTCACATATATGGTCCCGGCAAGCCGTTCAGGGCCTTGAACTCCAGCGCGGTGTCTTCAGTCAAGACCGGTCCGCCAACCTAATGGATAGTTAGCAAATGATGATCTCAATGCTGACTTCAAAACACCGTAAAACATCTGTAACATCTGTAACATCGATTCCCACAAACCAAGAACGTCCGTACTCCTGAATATATGACTCCACTAGCAGAAGAGTCTCTGACAAGACTGTTCAACAGTATACAGATGAACCCCTTCCCCTTCCCTTTCCTCTCCTCCTCTTCTCGAAACACACCTTTTAATCCTATCCTAGCCAGTTACAAGCTCGCTCTGGCCGCACTCGTCCCCTCTCCTCCCTTTCCCAATCTCTTACTAATTCCTTATACTCGTCTCTTATTCCCTCCCCCCCTCCCCTCTCCCAAAAGAAAAGAAAAACCACCAAGGAGCGAAGTTAGACGAAAAGAATAATACTTACAATATCAGCCCCCCTCCTACACTTTTCCCTCGCGACTTCCTCCACGCTCTCGCCCTGGATCTCCGGTACGTCGACGTCGCTCTTCGATTCCAGCCGGATCGTATTCGTATTCGTAGACGTTTCAAGCATCGCGCGCACTTCGAGCAGTTTGTTTTGGTTCGATGTTAGGAATAGGAGGGGGAGGGGAGACATTTTGGTGGGAGAACAAGAGTCACGGGGGGGAAGTTGTGGGAGATAGGGAGAGTTGAAGATGGGAAGTGGTAGGTAGGTAGGATTTGATATTGATTGTAGGTAGAGAGAGGATGGATGGGGGTGGGTGGTGGAGAGGAAGGCTTGGCGGAAAATTGTATATATCAGTGCAACAATGAATACATTTATAACTACTGAAAGACTGACTCCCCTGTCCCCTTCCCCATTTCTCTTGTTCCACAGCAACAACATCGACTATACTTAATCGTCAACATGCCATCGGTTTTTTGAGTCTGACTATGATGTTTAAACAAAAGATTAAGGATCTGTCTGTCCTTTAACAGACTGAGTGAGAGAAAGAAATTTGGTATCTCCCAAATACTAATACATATCCAAGACACCGCCGCAGATGATATATTCATATTCAAACGAGGATGAAAGTTTGCGCGTCTGTTTCCAATCTTTGTGACATCTCTCCCTCCATCATTCCAGTGATCTCGACCCAGCCAATCACTTTCCAATATTGGGTATCTCTATTGGAAGTTGATGATTTGACCCTGGTTTTGCTCAGGTAAGGCTTCCTCTCGGGTGGCAGGTCTTGCAGATTGACGCGCTGTAGCCCCACCGGGACGCAACAGCCGCGCAAGACAGCTATGACGGGCAGGTTCTCACATTTATCTCCTCGTAACCATCTGAGTAGTGCGTATCTGTCTTCCTCTCGTTGAACGCATCGTGCCAGGTACTCAGAAAGTGATTGCACGAACTCCATAAATACAGACCTTACTTCAGCGGCTATTTGCGCTAAGGCGGGATACGATTGTGTGGGGGAGCGCTGAAATGGTGATGGCAATTGGCAGGCCTTGTTGAGGTGTATCCAGCGTAGAAACAATAGGAGAACATGATCGCGTACTATGTCTGGCTCATTTGAGGCAAGATCCAGAGCATAGAACTAATGCGGTGTTATCACACAAGCTAGCAAGTCGTTCGATCACTCAGGAGCACTTACTTGGAAGTAACCTTGGGACTCCTCAGCCTTAATCAAGGAGATGTAGTCTTGTAGTGTTGATGGTTCGTTTGAGGAGTCATAAATAAATTCTGGAAACGGTGGTCGTTCTTCGCCATGTTTAAGAGCAAAGCTGAGAGGTCCATGAAGCATCCCCCGCCATATTATCTGAAGGTAGGCTTTTTCTGTTAGATGATCCAGACGTGGGAGACTGGTCGCATCTGCCACCTGAAAGGATGGCGAAGCCTGTAAGATGCCGAGTTCCCTCTCTAGCTGACAGGTCAGGATAGCCCCAAACAAAGGCTCACATAGAACCCCGTCTACTTGTAGAAACGAGTGCTCGATCCTTTGGACCTTCGAGAGGTCGAAACGCCCACCGCAATTCCAAGGACGTGTCTTGCGGGGAAAGGAGCTGAGGGAGCGGAGGGGGATCTGGGAGAGCATGTCGTCGAAATCTGGCTGTTTCAGTCTTGATGAGTTCACAAACAGTGCCTTGTCATCGACTGGTGAGATTGAAGACCATGAAGCAGACCAAGATGGCCATTTCAACACTGTGTCATCCCTTAGCGATTTGCCTAAGCATATGATATCCAGTGACTTCTGGGATCCAATCCAAGAGAGCGTCATATCCCTGAAGACTCCCTGTAGGGATGCCGAGTAGCTTGGTTTAGGGACGAAGTGTTTCCCATCCTCACACAGACTGAGAAATGCAAAGATACGATCTCTTGGATCTGTTGCTTGACAGGAGCGACCAAGTTGTAGACACTCCAGAAGAAATATGGGCGAACCGGATTTCCTGCGTTGCCGGAGCTTCTGGAGCGTGAAGAATGCTCTGCGACATGAGCCACCGAATTTCGATATACAGCAGGGCGATTTAATATCAAAGAATCGTTCTAAATCGTCCCATTTCACAACACTTTCGCCCATCCAGAGACGCACCTGACTTGCAAGGACAATTTCTTGAATTATCCAGACTCTCAGCCAGTAAGGATTCGCAATCAGAATGGACATGTTCTGTTCCACTTTGGATCCAAGTTGCTTGAGAAACTCTTCGATTTCAACGAGAGTTTTTCCCTCCCAGGCTGCTTTCTCTTCTGCCAGACACCATTCACCGGTGAGATAGAAATCCAACAAAGATTTATCCCCGTCGATCTTGGCCTTATACATTGTGAGATTTGTGATATGATAAGGTCCCATCCACGCGACTACGTACTCCGCTTCTGCGTATATCTTACCCATACGCAAAACTTGGGTGCTTCGCTCATCGGAGTTGGCTTGGTTGATACAAACTGCATCCGCCCAAAGCCACTGCCCGCCATTCCTAAACGCTTGCCGTAAAAGGAGCTCGAGATTCCTGGTGACGGTGAGTCGAAGCCCGTCAACGCAGATATTGCTTTCTATAGCGGTACTTCCTCCACCAGATTCCGTGTCTTTTTGATCTGCTGGTTCGAATATGCTTCCCCAGCAATACGAGAGAGCAACATAATTCACAGATTCTCCCCTGTAAGTGACGAGTTGACCGACCAATACTCCATCATGAATACTTTCCACTCTGAACAGACGGATATCAGATCCATAGAGAATATCATATGTATAGTATTCCAGAGAGTTAACCCAACTGGAAGATGCCATATTTTGCCCTGCGGTGTATAGCAAATAGCTCAGAGTCAACAGCTTGCTTCAACGAGGATGGCATGCAGAATGAAGTTGTTGGGATTTTAAGAAGTCAATGTCAGGATAGAGGGGTATTTAGGGTTGATCAGGCTGAACTGCAGTGCGGCGCAGGTCGTGTCTATGTAGCACCAACCTTTTCAACCCATGCAACTATTAAGTAGACGCTCAGCCTTGTATCGTAGTGGTCTTGTTGGTAGTGTCGATTCGATGACATTCGTTTCTGTACCTTTGCCATTTTCCCATTGGCGTCCTTGGTAGATTCCGCCCGGCGCGCAGGGAGCGAGGCATCACGTTTGCTCTAACCTCCAGAGAATGTCTCCCTTTTTGATGCAAAAGTGATGGCCAGCTGCATGCAGAACTCACCGGATTGTTGCTGTGATGTGTGCGACCTGCCGCACACATCACCTTGAGTTGATGATCATACTAAAAAAGCAGCACTTCTGGCCAAGCATCGTGAGAGGCACGCACCACCAAGCTATTCCTCCTGCCCGGCCACGCTCATACCGCGGAAATGATATCACCAGGCTGATCGATCAATAATGCTGCAGGGTATAGTCGCCAGCAGAGACAGCCATTCGAAAATATTCAATAAATCATTCGACACAGAACAGACGAAAAGACACAATAACTTGAGAATCCACAAAAAGTTTCCCGAAAGACCGAATGTTTGTCAGATTCGGCACAGACGATCCGAAAAGGCGCGGAGATTTCGCTGGCGCAGCTTATCTCCATATCATTCATTCTTTCCACCATCTCAATTGCAACGGCGTTACTAGTAATTAAGTCCACGAGGTTCCTGTGCGTTGGACTACCTGTGTCCAACAGGACTCGAAATGGATCTCATGCTATGTAAAACTGAATGAAAGGTTGGTTACTTCTCCCTCGACATCGTACCGTTTGTGTGTGTCTATAAAGAGAAGTTCCTCTTCTCAATTTCTGTGTGTTTGATATATTGTTTTGGATTTCTCACTGTTGAGTCTGTTTGGACACCTGTATCTCTTTTCCTTTCCATCTTACTGTTATCCTTCATCTGTCGAACAAGCCAACTTGCTCAAACACCGGGAAGCAATGGCGTCCACCACCGCTGCTAAGAACCTCGCCTCCCCCTTCTCCTACCCTCTCTCCCAAACCGCCCTCCTCCTCCTCGACTATTCCTCCGTCATCGTGAACTTGATTCAACCGACATCCAGACAAGAATCGCTCCTCGCCGCCGCCCAGAAGCTCCTCCAATGGGCCCGCGACAACAACATCCTCATCGTGCACTGCCTGATCGACTTCTCCGAGCTGCCGGAACCAACCTCCAAGGTCGCCGGTGCGCGGTATGAGCAGTACCAAAAGCTCTTCTCCGTAAATCCGGACTTGGCGAACGAGCATCCTTCACTCCGTGCTCCCAACCAAGCAGACAATGGCGGCAGCAGCAACGAGAACGAAATCACCGTCAAACGCCAACCAGGCCGCGTCTCCGCCCTCAAATCCCCCGGCCTCTTAGACATGCTGAAACAACAGCGGGACATCAAAAACCTCGTGATGGCCGGCCTGGTTAGTTCCGGATGCACACTGACGACGGCAAGAGCAGCGACCGACGAAGGGTTCATCGTAACTGTCGTCGAGGATGCGTGCGGAGATCGCACGGAGAAGACGCATGGGGTCGTTATGGAGGATATTTTGCCTATGACGGTGACAGTTCTGGGGGCGGAGGAATGGATCAAGGGAATGACGATGGAGGGATGACGGAGTAGGATAGAGATGGGTGTTTTGATCTGGGGAGAGTGAGCTACTATGGAGAAGTAGACGTTGGTTTCAGATGGGAAAGAGATTTCTCACGTTCCAACCAAGGGGCTATAGCAGCAGCGCCAGCACAAGCATTGGCTTCATCATTAGGGACTGAACTCTTCGGCATGTCACAAGCAGTGCCCAAAAAATCTCTCCAATAGACAACTCTCATATTACGGAAGAAAAAAATAGGAAGAAATTTCGAAAGTTTCAAGAAGAGTGTAAATTATGTTTTGTCATGTCATCAACAGAACATCCAACATTATAATAAGTAGTAAAAGACCTCCCATCCCCGGTTTATACCTGACATATCTTGTTGGCAGGAAAGTTCTGGCTATCGTCTCTGTATATAGGTGCAGCAGTGCAGACCACGGGGAAAAGGGTGAAAACAACAATATCTGCTCAATATCTGGATCTGGACCTCCATTTACTACTTTGCGCATGACGGAAAGCCCGACAAGGTAGCAACATGTGAACCTGAAAACGCCAGGAAAGATTGGCTTGCTATAGGAGATTCCAGAGCAAGTCGCACCATTCGACAGCACTCGAAACATGTCGGCACCAGAAACAAAACTCCGCTTTGCTATGATCCAGTGTGTTTGTTCATGACGTGGAACCAGTCCGGTGATAAAGACAACTTTGTGCAAGAATTGTAGTGTGCGGAGGGTCGAAAGGTCGCGCATATCGAACCACTTTGCTCATTACCGCGCGTAGGCTGATCATATGGCTTCAACCTCGCTTACTTGGCCATCTTCTTGGCCATCATAATCTGGTCTCTCTTGCTGGGCTATAGCTTGAGCCGACACGATCTCTGCTAGTCGCTTAAGACGAGGAGTTTGTAACCCTAGAAGAATATTAGATCATCATCAGACTGATTGAGAAACCAACTTACAGGAAGGAGTGTAAGTCTCCAAAGCAGTGATTACACGAGGCTCAGCGATTTCATATGGACCACTGTCTTCCATATCAACTGCTGTGAGGAGCAGCACATCGCTCTTCTCCGTGACGCGCGATGCCACTGCCTTCATGATTTCGCCATTGATCGGTTGTTCGTAGTCAGCGACGAGGTATTGGTTGAGCAGCTTCTGAATTTGGTTCGGAGACAACATCCAGCAAATATCCTGAATGATCTCGATATCGTTCAGAGTAGCCTTCTTGAGCTGAAGAAGTTTGGTTGCTTGCATGAGATGCTCTAGTTGCAAAGTACCTTCGGGCATATCGTGACTCTTGCACCATTCTTCAATCCTTGTGATGTTATAGTTGATTTGGAGACCTCTCTTCCATGACAAGAAGTTCCTCCTCATGAGAAGGTCGTTGAATGCTGTTACACCAACGAGCCTGAGAAGCTCAGTCACACATTGTGTGACAATCGAATCCTCAATATAATAAGCTTTCATCGCCTTGTATACATTATTCAACAAGCTCAGAAGATTATCCATGCTGTATGCTGGCGTGTTACTTGATGGCAAAAGCTTGCCAAGGAAGCGGTTGCTCTCGTTGGTGACAAAGCCAGGCAAAGACTGTGACTCGATGATAGCAGGCACAATCATCTTGGCAAGTTTCTTCTTCAGCACTTTCATCCAAGTATGGTAGATGTTGAATTCAAGACTTTCAAGGTCGTGCTTGACAATCTCGAGCAGGCGATCATACTCATAGTTATCAGTCTTCTGAGCTTCGTACCAATCCTCGGCGAGGAAAACGAAGGACAGCATTTCATGGACGTTAGACAACCAAAACGCACCAGGATTGATGGCATCATCTCCATCGTGTTGCATGACCTCCTGTTGTATCGACTGCATGACATTGGCGAGGAACCTCTCAGATTCCTTCACGAAGCCATTATTCCACATCTCTGAAGTCACCAGGTTAATCAAATAAGCCGGGAAGAGAACCTCTTTCTCGGTGGGCGGCGGAGCCGTGCCAGGGATGGGGATCTTCAAATTGCGAATCAATCCGGTTGTGAGCTCGTCGTTGAGCTCCTCTTCCTGTGAAAGAAGATTTTCGAGTTCTTCTTCCACAGTATCATAGCTAGGGGCGAAAGTTGAACCTGACAACGTATGGTTGGGGAATGCCATTGATACAGGCCGGGGGTTGTAGGCACCGCTGAAGCGATCGGTATCGATTCGTTCAATTGCGCCAGCGGATCGTCTCTTTGGTTTCTTTGATGCGACCAGGTTGATTAGACCAGAAGCCGGTTGGGGAACGTTACCATTCTGGTAGTCGCCATTGACACCATTGGCACCGTTAGTGACAGGTCCAGCCCGCTTGGCCATCTCAAGTTGGTCGGACAGGTCTGCGATCTGCTGTCGCAATGACACCTTTTCTTCTTCGTGCTCTTTATTGAGCTGGCGTATCTGTTCAAGCTCGGTGTTCGAGGCTTGTAGCTGCTCACGGAGTGTCTTGGTCTCCTCTTGCAATCTCTTGGCATTACCCATATGTTCCGTGTTGGAACTCTGCAGTTTGTTGTGCTCCTCTTCTAAAGCCGCTAGGCGAGAAGCGACCATGCCACCCTGGTTGGCTTCCGCTTGTAACTCCTTAGAATGATTTTCTAGGTCCTTGTTCCGAGTTCTGAAGGACTTCAGCTGGCCCTCGTAATTCTCCAGCTGACTGACAAGACCCCTATTTTGTTGTTTGAGAGCGCCGAGTGACTGCGTAAGCTCAACAACCTTGTTCTCAAGTTTGTAGGAAATTTGCTTGAGGTCGCGGGCTTCCTCACGCAAGCCCTTGTACTCACGTCTGGCTGATTTACCACGCCATAACGTTTGAACAATGACGACTCTTCTTCGGAACCGTCTCCAGGACCGCAATTGTTGGTGTGACCTCCAAGCTCTTTGTATGGTGGTAGCAGCATCGCGATATCTCGTCTCCAGCAGGTTCTTCCTGCAGAGATATCCTTTGGCGACAGACTCAAACAAAACGAAGTTGTTCCGGATAGCGATGAACTTCTTTCGGTCTTTCTGACCACGCCATACACTTTGTATCGTAACAGCGGCCTTGATCCTTCGAGCTTCATCCGCCTTTTCGCGAGCAAGAAATCCTCTGACCATAGCTTGCACCTGCTCAATAGACTCTTTCGCCTCGAGATATTTTCTGCGATAGTATTTCGCCTTCAAGTTCTTTTGAATCATGATGGCGCATGCATTCAGACGCGAGGTTCGCAGATTTTCTAGGAAGGCCAACATACCAGCTCTGAAAAAGATCTTTGTTAGACCAAGCTGATATTTGTCTTGCTTTTGATGACTCTGTTCGCCAAGAGCCCTGCGAAGGATAGCATGTGCCATATCTTTGATCTCAGACGTCCATTGTGAAGAGGGACACAGCATATAGTATCGAATCGCAAATTCCTCGTAAGTCCATCTCGTGGGATATCCCGCACAACTTATTCGGACAGTCTCCAGAACACCGCATGCTCGCAGTTGACTGAGAACCATCGGACCCTCAAACTTCCACGCCTCTTTCGCTTCATTGGGTTTGATACAACGAATGTAGTGCACATCTGTAGAATTGATGGTGTTCATCAACTCGATTAAAGAACTCTTGAAGATTCCACCCAAAGTAGGCTTTCGGTTGACTGCAACACCAGTGCGGCGGCCCGGAGCGGCAACACTTTTGGCGGTTGGTGCAGCTGTTGCATCTTTATCTCTGGTTGCGGATGCGACTTCTAGAACTTCTGTCAAGAATTGATTAGACGACCGTCTGAGAAGCTCCATTTGCTCGTCTGGAACAGTATCTCTGTTCTTGTCTATGAAACCATCAGATTCGTAGGTTACGTCAATTGCGTAATGGCAGACAGTGAAAGCTGATCGGCCGAATCGAGGTTTCTTGAAGAATTTGTGTTTATCCGCTGCAAAATTATGGTGTAGCTTCGTGACGAATTGCTCGTCGGAGCCCATGGGCAACCGCGATTCCTCGTCAAGGAGTGAGAGAATACCCATTTTACCCTCGATAAGATCAATACACGGTTGGTTGTCAGAGAAATCTATGAAGGTCCAGTCGATCTGCTCTCGAACATATTCTTCTTGTTCGAGCTTAAAGACATGTTGATTGAATTCCTGCTGTAGCTTTTCATTGGCGTAGTTGATACAAAATTGTTCAAATGAGTTTTTGGCGAAGTGCTCGAATCCATAGATATCGAGGACTCCGATGAAGGACGACACTTTCGCTATGACCTCTTCGCTTGCGAGGGATCGATTTATCGTATCGACGAGCCAGTCAAAAAGACTGGAGTAGATGAATTTGGCAACGGAGTCCCTCACGACGATGGCTTGGGCTTGCGTAAGGTTCGAAGTGATCTTCTCGCCACGTGTGATCAATTGCTTTTTCACGAGCCATTTCGCAAACTCGGCTGCATCGATACCAAGAATTTCGCAAGCGCGAACCAGAGCTGGCTCAGTAGCTGACAATGAAGAGTCGGTCCGAGTAGCTGCAATTTTGATGTTGCCAATATGAAGCAGGGCAGCTAGTAGCTTGAATATCTGTCCCTGTGCCTCTGCAGGAACACCAATCGTGGTTAAAGACTTTCTCGTCGCAACGAACTCGGCTTTGTCGTCTACGCCTTCAATTACTGGTTCACCACCCTGGTTCATGTAGTCAAAGTCTGCGACTGCTGACAAGCCCAACTGCTCGCGCTCTTCGTCACTTGCACCGGCTAACAGCTGGTAGAAGATATGATAGTTTCTCTCTTTCAGAGGTTGGAAAACAAGCCGCGACCGTTCCAAGAGGTATATTCTGATCTTTGCACCAATGATAGCCGTCTTCTTGTCAAACATGATCTCGATGTATTTTCCAAAACGCGAAGAATTGTCGTTTCTGGTCGTTTTCGCATTACCAAAGGCTTCCATAACCGGATTCGTTGCCAATATTTGCTCTTCGGTTTCACTAATAGCGTCGGCCCGTCCTTTGCTGGCTTTCCCAGGTTGTTCAGGCGTGCCTCTCGTCGCAAAGTATCTCATGATATATTTGGCGCTCACGGTCTTTCCAGCACCGGACTCACCGGAGACTACGACGGTTTGATTTCTAGCATCCCGTAGCATATCCCTTCGAGGTGTTAGCCGTTTCAACAGCACTGAAATAGAGACTTTGGCTTACGCGAAAGCTTCCTCGGCGATAGCGAAAAGATGGGGGGCTTGTGATGCTCTCTGCTTGCCAGCATAGACTTGTACCATCTGTGGCACGTAGAGCGAATCCACACGGGCGAATGGATTCGTGGCTATCAAGACGATACCAGAATACGTATATATCTCCTTCTGCGCATATCGCAGTTTGATTGCTTGTAGCACTAATCGGTCATCAATACCAATACTCTGGTCTTCAAACTAGGGACACCCACCGGCAGGCTCGTTCAAATGTGAGAGGTTTGTAAGATCTTCACTGGCTTCCAGCATCGCCGGGTTCATCAACGGTGGCAAGGTAGTGTTGTTGTCATCTTGTAATGCAGCCACAGTCGTCTGGATGGTCTTCGTCTGTAGGTCCTCTCATTAGCAACCTGGTCCCTTAGTACTTTGTCATATCCATACCTCTCCGTTGGCAACGGCGAAGACCAATGTGACCTTGTCTCCATCCGCGGTCTTCTTTTCCACCTCGGATGCAATCCAACCTTCGGTGGCATCCGGCTGCCACGCCCTTGTACCGACATCGTAACTGTGCGACATGTTGTATTTGGAGGATTTGGAAAGGGGTTGCCACAAAAAGAAGTCTCAAAAGGACGAGATTGATGACAAGGGGGCCGTCAGCTCGAGGCGACAACAACGTGTTCGGGGAGGGTCATATAGTCGTCAACGGAAACGATAGAAGAAGATGCCGCTCAAGAAACATGACAAAGCCAGGCAATGAATGGAGCAGCGCTGGAGATGTCTGCAGAATGAATACAAACAAGTTGATGCTTATGATCCAGGAGGCGGTTGTATGCCTGTCTGCCCGGCCGGTGGAGTTTGAATTATTTCTTGGACGAGTTTACTAGGATATCGCACAGGCTGTTCGATGAACCCCTGACACCGCTAAACGCCGCTGTCTCCAGTGGCCGCGTTAAAAATGTTAAAGTTTGGCTGGATTCTACGCGCCTCGAGTCGCCTACCACTCGTGCACGGCTCACCTCACCCCCAGCCTAATTCACATAGCAGACACGTAGAAAAAGGACAGTACCTTACCTTAGGCTCTGGCAGAATATGCACGTTAACTGCCTGCAACTTCTCTATTCACATATCACTTAATTATTGGTATTTACTGATAATCCTCCCCCTGTACATCTACTACCTACCACTGCCAAATTTCGGGTTTTATAAATTAGTAATCCATGCAGCATGGTGTTAAGGGAGTGTAATTCTATTATTGGTTTTGAGTAATAACAGCCATGTACTTCTTTCGTTTGCCATGGCATGTGCTTCCATGCCATGCCCCTTATTGATAAGTAGAACACGTCTTACAAGGGGTATGGCATGGTTGCACGTGTCATGACATGGGCTTAGAAAGAGTATGAACAACGCATTTTTCAGAACGCCTGCATAGCCAGCAGATATGAATTGCCAGGGCTACCTATTGAGAAACGAAACAACCTGCTGCCCAGACTCCTCCGGAGACCCCGGAATTCCTCAAAACTCGATAGTAAAGCTATGCTGTCGGATTATGTACCGTCAAAGGTAGTTTTTCATAGGGAGAACGAGTGGGAAAGGAGTGCAAGGCGAAATGCAGTTACGTGGTGACGTGGTTAAGGTAGGGTATGTATGCCACTGTCGCCATCGCTGCAGCCTGTGTGGCAGATCATGCTTCAAATCCTTCGAAAAGCCGAGATGTAGAATGTTCACTAATGAGCCATGGATTGCTGCGACTAGCTCTGCTTACACTCGGCCGTTTCTTGCTTTGGTTTCGAACCATCATCCTAAATGCATTGTTAGCGATTGGTACCAAACAAGAGATCGTGAAGGGCCGCTTACGTCTTCTTCCGATTCCTCGTCATCATCTTGTTCCTCTGCATCCTCGTCTTCATCATCCTCATCCTCGAACTCTCCTTCGTCGTCGACGTCTTCGTCAAATTCTTCGAATTGTAAAGCCTCTCCAGTAAACCAGTCGATGGCCCTGGGGATAAGCTTTTCTTTGATATCCTCGCCGAGCTGGTAGTCGAGCTCAAGTCGCTCTTCGATGTCGGAGGCAGCGTCTTCGTCGTCGGTTGGAGGCTCTGGGGGCGAGAAGAAGTTGAAGAATGATTCGGTTGGCACAGTCTTCTTGACAATGCGCGTCTGCTTTGTGTCTAGTACTGGAGTTAGTCCTGACCTGATCGCTTGCGATTGTTGCAAAGATGCGACTCACTTTTGTTTCGTTGTTTCTTGCTCTCGATGCGAACCGTAAGATCTTTTCCGTCCTTCCAGTCAATCTTGTCGCCTTCAGCGTGGTCATAGATGAAGTCGCCACCATAGCCGTTCTCTTCTTGATAATAGTAGGTCTTTGAAATAGTCTTGTTGGTAAAGAACTCGTTCTCAGCAAATTCGAAAATCAGTTTGAATCCTGGGCGATCAAGATACTCCATGCGAATATCGATCAAATATCTTAGAGCCTCTTCGTCACGGTCTGTAATCATTTCTGCGAGTGACATCTGGTTCTTCATTGCGGACAGCCAGAATTCTGGGATACCCTTCGCGGCATCAGCAGTTTCTGTTTCCTTGGCCTCCTCTTCAGTCGTCTTCGCGCCGCCCTCATCCTCATCCTCCTCTTCTTCTTCATCTTCCTTACCAGCATCAACCTCTGCTTCGGTGGGCTCCTCGGCTCCATTGACGATCTTCGCTCGTTTCTGGTACAGTGGCGTGAATTTGGCGAAGTACTTCTTCTCAAGCTGTAGGACCTCTTCTTGGAACTCAGCTTCCAATTTTGAGTGCTCTTTTTGAATACCCTTGAGGCCAGCGACCCGTCGCTTGACAGGGGCAGAGAGAGATTCGATATATCCGGACGACTTGCCCACGAGGCTACCAAGCTTTCCCTGAATCATGGAGACGAGCTGAGGGTTCTGAGCGAAAATCGAAGCGGCCGCAGCGCGATCAAGGTCCTCTGCAAAAGCGGTGATGTTAATGTCATGTCGATGGCAAAGACCTCTTCCAAAGCGGCGTGCGACTTACCCTCCTTGATACTGGCAACGCCTGGTTGCTGTGCATGTGATGAGATGGGAGCATTGTTTGCGGGAGTGTTTTGAGGGGTGCTGGTGATTGTGAACATGGTTAGCGAATGACGAGGTATGAAACCGATGGTGATATGGTTGGATGCAAAGAGATCGAGGAGGAATTCTCACATCCACATCGTAGCGGATGGCGATCACAAAGGCTGCACGAAAGAAACAGAAGCGGTACTTACGGAGCTACAGGAAAATTCCTGGTATTTCGGATGGGCTCTGACATGGTTGTTGTGTGCGAAAGTGTTGGGTGAAAGAAAGATTGAGGTCTGACAACGTAGGTGTAGAATACGTTGAGGTTGAAATGCGAATGGGTCGATGGTGTAAACGCGAAGAAAATTGGGAATAGATGGCGATGCCAAGAAAAGATTTTGGAGGGGAATGGAGAAGGTGAAGAACTGAGAAGTGGCGGGCTGCGGGTTGCGCGATAGGAAATTTTTGTTTTTTTTGGTCTCTCGTTTTTCCAGCTTAATTTTAGTTAGTAGATTTATCAAAAAGGGCGAGAGAAAGGGATGGGATCTAGGCACGTACTATGTACGTACCTAATGCCGGGGAGACCTCTCAATGTTTAGTGGAAGGTCAACACATCAACTAAGGTAAAGTGAGTTTCTCTGGGGATCAGATATGGTTATTTAGGGAGTTGGAAGTATGAGAAATAATTCATTCTAGTTATCACCTCATCCCCACCCCTCTCAAAGTAAAAGTTGTAGGTAAAGACTACAGTCGTCCCGGCCTTCACGTATAGTTAAAGTTAATTAAGCCTGAATGGAATATGTCAACATTGGTAGGTACGGATTGAACGTCCTTCCATCTTGCTTCGCGGTGCGGTCTCACTGTTCGAATACCTCTCTGTTGTGGCTGCTTTGACTCATGTCCATCTCGACGTGTACCTAATCTTGGTCGTTTATTTTTCCATCTTTCTAGATTTCCGTCTTTCTTTGCATTGACAGTCTCGCTCTTGAGACAAATCCTCAACAACGCATCCTCGAGTCTTTGATCACAGTTGGTGGGTGAAAATGCTAAGAGGTAAATTACCCACTGGAGCAGTCTGCTCGCAATAGGCAAAGGATCCAGACCCGGCAAGCATATCCCCCAATCCCCAACTTTTCTTGACGGCGAGACGGGTCTGCTGAAAGGGCCGAAAGAAAAAGAAAAAAAAGTTCTTTTGCAGCAGATCCTGAACCTGGCGAGCTGATATGAATTAAGTTACGCCTCACATTCGCATAGATAAGTTTTCCCGAACATCAGCCATCGACGAGCCGAATCGATTGAAGTGAAGATATTGATTGAGGTACATACTACGTAGTACAAGAGGTGATTAACAGGTACATACATAGATGCTGTATTAGCCTTGATCCTCATGCTCTCCTCACTGCTCACTGTCCTCCTTCCATAAGCCAATGGCTCACCGCTATGCGATATAGATCCCCTGTAATACGGCTACCTACATAATGACCAGAAATAATGCCACAAGGCCGTTGATAACCACGTCGAACCGTCGCCAATCAAGGTAGCTGATAGTCTTGTAGAATTATTATGGCCAGGGAATACAATATGATACTAATTACCCCTCTGCGTAGTAATTAAGGCGCTGCTGATGACAATCCCTGCTTACATAACCAGCACCGGTGTTTGTGAACGGTAGAGCTCCCGAGATAATAATTGAATCTGTCGGACCAACCACTGACCATCCTAGATGAAAAGAGAAGCTCCGCGGTGCATCGTTGAGCCTTGCTATACATTTCTGCAGCGATCTGAGACTGGCGTCTTCTACATGCCTCATGAGTTGTCTACACAAACACAGCTCACACAATGATTGAGAGGTAACACTACAACTTGTCGCATCCTCAACAGGAGGGGATCATTGGTAAAGGTGTAGGAATCAAGGCCAATTCAGTTGCAATGGACGTCCCAACAAGACCGACGGTGGTCGCCCGCCAAAGCAATGCTTCCATTTCCTCCCGGAAGCTGTACCGGCGGGATTCTTCCATGAGCAAGTAGGTGTCTAGCATGTACGAGGTGGTTGCACAGAGACTGACTTGGCGATCCAGCGCGAGCCTTGCGTCCGAGGTGGAAATGGCCCAAGATGAGGTATTTCAATCCCGAATAGTTTCTGACACGTCGGCTCATGTTGTCCGCATTTAGATGTACTCAGGCCCTATGTCTGAGAGTGTCCCATCGAGTGCAGCCTCTTTCGCTCATCGCCGGCGGAGAGCAGATTCAATCGCAAGCTTTACATACTTTCAAGAAGACGACGAAGATCCTGCTTATTCAGACGAAGACGCGATCATTGACCCGACGGATGATGAGGATGATTACCTTGACGAGGATGGGGTGGATCTAGAAGCAGGTCGTCGGCCTTCTTCGAAGCATAGGAAGTCATCGGGCCGCTCTAGAGCTTCCGCAGATCAGCCTCTCCTTGTCCGACATGGATCCCATAAGAGCGATACCAGAGAATACGGTCTGGATGGGACCTTCAGCCAGAAAATGTACATTGACACCGAAGATTTGACCATAGTAATCGCGGGCTTCAAGAACAGGCTTTCCGGATCGATTCTCTATTTTGCCATTTGTTTTTTCACCGCAGGTCTCGGTTATTTACTTCTCAGATGGATGCCTCGCTGGCGCATACGACTTGTTGGTTCCCCCGCTCCCTTAGGTGACTGTGCATGGGTGGTTATAGAGGTGAGCTACGGGCCTATCAGAAGGCGATTCCGCAAATCGACTGAAACCTTTCAGAATCAATGGGGAGAATTCACCGTTCATCCAATCACCATCGAGGACTATGGCCAACCTCTCTCGACCGTCTTCAATTCCCTAGGGAAAGAGATTGCCAATGGCTATGCCGACGATGATGATCCCATCTTGGACACCCTTCGTATCTTGGATTACCGGTACATGAGACTGATCTACCACCCTATAGAGGACAAGTTTGCACTCAACAATAGCTGGAAAGACCCGAACTGGGCCAATGTACATAGCCTCCGAGAAGGTCTTGATGTTGACGAGAGGGATATTCGAAATCAAGTCTTTGGCCGTAATATCCTCGAAATCCACCAGAAAACCATCCCTCAGCTCTTGGTAGACGAGGTAAGTCGCTTTTGTAATTGTCGGACTATTCTAAAAGAAGCAGGCTTTTCATCCTTTCTACATTTTCCAAATCGCGAGTTTGATCTTATGGTCATTGGACGAGTATTATTACTATGCCGCAGCTATATTCATCATCTCCGTGTTCAGCATTGCTACGACAGTAATAGAGACGCGAGCTGTAAGCACTTCGCTATCAATAACAAGCTGATATTGCTAACTTATCCTTGCAGACAATGCGACGTTTAAGAGAAGTGTCCCGGTTCGAATGCGATGTCAGAGTCCTGCGAAACGGTTTCTGTAAGTGGAATAGTAGATATTACAAGGTTGCACGAACTAACGGCCAGTGAAGGGCGACCAGCATCGTCGGAAGATCTTGTTCCAGGAGACGTATACGAAGTGTCCGACCCATCATTAACTCTTCTTCCGTGTGACAGCTTGCTACTTGCCGGAGATTGCATCATCAACGAGAGCATGCTCACAGGCAAGTACTGGGTCAATAGCTAAACCGGTGTTGCCGCTAACTCCTCGAAGGCGAATCTGTTCCTGTGTCAAAGGTCCCAGCAACGGATGATGCTCTCGAACTACTCGACCTCGGTGCAAGCTCCATCCACCCTGCAATTGCGCGCCATTTTCTGTTCTGTGGCACAAAGATAATACGTGCTCGACGCCCGCAGGACACTGAGGATGATGAAGCCGTAGCTCTTGCTATGGTCGTTCGAACCGGCTTTAACACCACAAAGGGAGCCCTCGTGCGATCAATGTTGTTTCCGAAGCCATCTGGTTTCAAGTTCTACAGAGATTCTTTTCGCTATATTGCAGTCATGGCCGGAGTCGCCACCATTGGATTCATCGCATCTTTCATCAACTTCATCCGCTTAGGTCTGGCGTGGCACCTAATCGTCGTTCGTGCGCTCGATCTCATCACCATTGTCGTTCCACCCGCTCTGCCGGCCACTTTGTCCATCGGTACGAACTTTGCGCTTAGTCGGCTGAAAAAACAGCAGATATTCTGCATTAGTCCGCAGAGGGTCAACGTTGGTGGGAAACTTGATGTCGTCGCTTTCGATAAAACGGGAACTTTGACAGAAGATGGGCTCGATGTCTTAGGCTGCAGGGTTGTCCATCTTCCTGACATGCGCTTTACGGAATTACTCGAGGAATCCACCGAGCTTCTTCCCTCGGCAGCGTACGATCGAGATCCAACCGTGAACTATGATATTCACAAAAGTATACTCTACACAATGGCAACCTGCCACACTCTGAAACTTGTGGATAATGAGTTGATCGGTGACCCCTTGGATTTGAAAATGTTCGAGTGGACAGGGTGGACGTACGAGGAAGGCTCCAGAGCTACTGGGCGATTCGGGGAACCAAAGAACGCTGCTGCCCCGTCCATTGCTAAGCCGCCACCAGGTATGGATATTGATCTCGACGACGGGCAAGAAGGGATGAAGCCTGTACAGATCGAGTTAGGTGTACTTCGCGCATTCGAGTTCGTGTCGCATTTGCGCCGGGCTAGCGTCATTGTCCGACAGCAAGGCGACCGAGGGGCTGCAGTTTTTGTCAAGGGTGCTCCCGAAGCCCTCCGCGATATCTGTCAGGAGTCCAGTCTTCCTGAAGACTATGACGATCTTCTTGACTATTATACCCACAAAGGGTTCCGAGTTATAGCATGTGCATCAAAGTATATCAAAAAGGCATCCTGGAACGATGTCCAAACTATGGACCGCACAGAAGTGGAATCTGAGCTACAATTCGGTGGTTTCATCATCTTTGAGAATAAACTCAAGGACATCACCACGGACATCATTGATGAGCTCAACGACGCCGCAATCAGAGTCGTTATGTGTACTGGAGACAACATTCTTACGGCTATCTCGGTAGCAAGAGAGTCCCATCTCATCGACCACGAGCAACAATGCTTCCTTCCGCACTTCGTGGAAGGGGACTTCAAAGATCCCAACGCCCGACTGGCTTGGCAAAGTGTGGACAATGGGGTATATCAATTGGACGAGCACACCCTCACACCCCTCCCTCCACAAGGAGAATTGGACGGCTCAAACCCGTACAATTCTTACAATATCGGAAATTATACAATTGCCGTAACAGGCGACGTTTTTCGATGGATCATTGATTATGGCTCCGAGGAAGTCCTGAAAAGAATGCTAATCCTGGGTTCCGTATTTGCCCGCATGTCGCCAGATGAGAAACATGAGCTAGTCGAGAAGCTACAAAGTATCGACTATTGCGCAGGTTTCTGTGGAGACGGTGCCAATGACTGCGGAGCCCTCAAGGCGGCCGACGTCGGTATCTCACTCTCTGAAGCTGAAGCTTCTGTGGCGGCACCCTTTACTAGCAGGGTGTTTGATATTTCTTGTGTGCCCAAAGTGATCAGAGAAGGCAGAGCCTCGCTGGTTACGAGCTTCTGCTGTTTCAAATACATGAGTCTTTATTCGGCTATCCAATTCTGCTCTGTCAGTTTTCTCTACGCCTCTGGATCTAACCTTGCCGACTTTCAATTCCTCTTCATTGACCTGGCCCTTATTGTCCCGGTTGCTGTCTTTATGGGATGGACAGGCCCTTATCCAGTGATGAGCAAGAAGAGACCCAATGCCAGTCTTGTATCGCGGAAAGTGCTTGTGCCGCTCATTGGACAAATGATGCTATGCATCCTAGTCCAGTTGACCGCATGGGAACTAGTACGCCGGCAACCGTGGTATAAACAGCCAGTGGTCGATCCTGATCATTCCAATCCTGAGAATTCAGAAAATACGGCACTCTTCCTTGTATCCTGCTATCAATACATTCTATCCGGTGTGGTACTTAGCATTGGACCTCCTTTCAGACAGTCCATGACTGCAAATGGTAAGATCTTGATCTATATAAACCCCACCTCGTCTCGATGGTTGCTAACATATCAATCAACAGTGCCTTTCGTGGTGACAATCGTGGTGACGCTAATACTGTCGCTCTATATGCTCCTCGATCCTGCCCAGTGGCTTTCGAACTTCATGCAATTGACTGAAATATCGCTCGACTTTGCTCTGATAATCCTCGCTCTCGCCGCTGCAGGTTTCGGCATTGCTTATGTCAGTGAGAGATATTTCTTTCCGTGGGCAGCAAAGTGGATTGGACTCGCGAAACGGAAATGGGCGGGTTCAAAGCGACAGAAGAAGAGGAAGGAATATAAACTACTGAAAGAAGATCTCGACGGCTTGAAGAAACGGAACTAGATACGGATGCCTACTGTATATATGGAGACTTTGGTTTATAGAGGATGGAAGTCGTGATGATGCTAGATTCCGCTTTTGACTCTCAGTTGGTCACACTTGTACAATGTATAGATCCGTCGTCTCACAGAAGAAGAACAGGAAAGATGTGCTTTTATGACGACTTGCTTTCATATCGCAACAAATATAACAACACCAATCGGTGAAAACTGCGCAATGCTCCGTCTACTCTTGAACTACTCCGAACCAAATCAAACCCGAACCACGCAGGGCATACAAAACAGAGAGCAATGGACTAAACATCCGACCTTCCAAATCAGTCCAAGGAAAGGTCGGTCAGTCCAGTAAGTTATCAACATACCCTTTGCTGCATTTAATTATATAACATTTACTATCGTCATTTTTATGCCCCCGGGTGGGATCTTTCAATGGATTTCACGTAACAGGCATCTCGAGCAAATACCCCCTGTAGTACATACAGATATTCGTGAGCTCGCTTTAGATATACCTACATAGGTACTGTTCAGTATCTGCATACCTAGGTATAGGTATTGGAAAGAAACTAGCGAGTAAAGCGATCTTCAAGAGAAACAAGTGGAACCCGCATACATTTGGAGGGAAGAGAGAAAAGAGTATAGGTAAATTGGGAATTCGGATTGGAAGTCGACCTCTCTTAGGTTGAAGGTCTGATATTCGGGTTCTTTGGGCCGGGGGGTGCCTGATAGAGAGGAGATCTTGGGTTTGGTTGTGTTTACAGCGGAGCGACTGGGTCCTTCTTTGGCTTAATTCCTGTCTATATCTAATACTTCCTACGTTCTGAGTCTGTCCTTTTGATCAAAAGATGAGCACACCTTCTTCTTCTTCTACAGGGTCGGAGAACGACGACGAGGAGCAGCAGCAGCAGCAGCAGCAGCAGCAGCAGCATGTATTCACGATTCATACGTCCGTGCTCTTCGACCCGGTGCGAAAACAAATACGACAGAACCTCAGCCTGACGGTCTCACGTATCACCGGTCTGATAACCAGCGTTCAACCCCGTTCTGCGGAGGGCAATCTAACCCTCGGCCCTGATGACATCGATCTGCGACACCTGTTCGTCATGCCCAGCCTCGTCGACGCGCACACGCACATCTTCCTGCACCCGTACTCCGAGACGCCAGCATTGGTGCAGATGCGTGATGAATCACCGGTCGAACGGGTCGTGCGGGCGACTAACCACGTCCGAGCTGCTTTGCTGGCAGGGTACACGACCTATCGGGATCTCGGGTCCGAGGCCATGGGAGCCTGGGACGCGAGGTTCAGGGACACGATCAATCGGGGCCTGATTCCGGGACCGAGATTGTTCGTCGCGACGGAGGCGATTGCGAGTGATGCCGGGTACCAGCCTCGGACGGAGAATGCCTCGATCGGAGGGTTGGGCACGAGGATGCCGAGGGGCAGTGACGAAGGAGACGGAGCCGTAGGAGTCCGGAGGGCGGTGCGTAGAAGAATCGCCGACGGCGCCGACGTGATCAAATTCTACGCGGATTACCGAAGACGAGTCCTCCGCTGGCCGTCGCTCCCCAACCCCAGCTCCGCGCACCACATCTGCTGCCCCGTCGACGACCCCAACCCCGAAGTACCCTTGTTCCGCCAAGACGAAATGGACGAGATCGTGCTCGAAGCCCGGCTCGCGAAGTGTCCCGTCGCCGCCCACGCCGGCGGTCTCGAAGCCGCGCTCATGGCCGTCCGAGCGGGCGTTACGACCCTCGAGCACGGCTACTTCGGCACCAACGACCTCTTCGCGCTCATGCGTGACCACGACACCATCTTCGTGCCGACGCTCGCCGTCTGCGAGGCCCTGCTCGACCGCGACCGGCTCCCGCACATCCTCGCGACCACGAAACTCGCCTGGACCATGGGCGTCAAGCTCGCGTGCGGCGGCGATACGGGTACGTTCCCGCACGGCGACAATGCGCGTGAACTCGAGTTGATGGTCGCGGCGGGTGTGCCGGTTGAGGACGTGCTCGTGGCGGCTACGCTGCGCGGTTGGGAGAGCTGTGGCGGGGATTGGTGTGGCATGAAGTTCGGCTGGTTCGAGGAAGGCTGTAGGGCGGATCTGGTTGGGTTACGAGGGAGTCCGCTGGATGACGTCGCGGCGTTAAGGAAGGTTGACTTCGTGATGAAGGATGGGAGGATTTGGAAGAGGGATGGGGCCGCGGTCGGGATAATATAGATACGGAAAAAGGGGGGCTGATAAATGACAATGGGTTGATTTGATGAGAATCTCTTCATGATATGTATTGATAGCTATTCTTGATGCATGTAAACATCCCTCAGGCATGTCAAGAACAAAGTTAGTTTAAATATGTCACCAGATATTCATCAGGCTCCTGTGTCACATTCCTAGCTCTCAAAATCAATCACTCAATACCCAAACTCGACTTTGGCACTATGGCCCATACCGTCCCTATGATGGCCATGATGCCGCAGGACACGATGAGGGCCCAATTCAGGACCCTCTCTCTCAGGCTAATCTCGGCCCCGTAAATCTTCAAGTAGAACGCACAAGGCAAAACAATGCAGATGGTAAAACACAACGCCGACCCCATCAAGGCCATGATGCTGTCGAAGTCGGGGAAGAGGATCGAGACAATCACCATAATGATGATGACGAGGATGCGGATGACACCGCCGAGGATGGTGCGGAGGGTGGGTGAAATATTGTGCATCCGGGAACCAGGAGAGGATGCTCGCGAGTCTATGCCGGTCATGATTTCGAGGGTGGAGACGATGGGTCGGCAGCTAGAAGGAGGAGGTGTGAGAAAGGATACTTTTAATGTGAGACGCTGCACAGAATGATAGTCCACTTACTTCAGAGGTACTTTAGTTAAAGGGATAATTGCGATGAATATGACAATGAAAATGGAGAGTGCTTTTGGATAGCCGTTGGATAGGAGGATATTGCTGGTGATCTCATCACGGGTATCGTCGCCGAACATCAACACACCGACGATTGCCATTGCGAGATCCAGGAGGAGAGTGACTGCATAAGTGTGCTTCAGGGCTCTCCCGTATTTGAAGGGGTGTCGCATATCTCGGTAGATGTTGGGAAATACTGAATGGCCACCCCATGGAGACATGAAGAGCCCAAGACTGAGAGGCAACGTCATCCATGTTTGTGGGAAGGCATACGTCGGAGCTGGTTCTCTGAGGGAGCCAGGCCACGATGGTTTAATCAGACCATCTACAAAGACGATAACGACGACTGCAGGCCGTTAACACTGGAAATTCCTAAGACGCTGGGAGATAGGGCAACACTCACTGCCAAGGGCACAGAGAATCCCGAGAATGCTGGTCACACTCAAGAGACGTAGGGGAATAAAATTCAGAGGCAATAAAATAATTCCACAGAATATTTTCCACCCGATGACGCTCCATCCCCCTAACAAGGCGTTCAGACTGTCTGCGAATAGGACGATGAGGGCTACGCAAGCCGCGACCAGCTCAAGGCTGAACAGTAAACTCGTGATTATCCTTGCCTTCGGGCCAAAGCTGATGTATGCAACATCTGCGTAAGTCACCAACGACGGATCTGCATCCAGGCAAATCGCTAGTAGTTTCGCGGTGTATGCGGTCACTGCTGCTGCAAACAGCAAGAAGGTGAGGCCAAAAACCCAACCAGCATACTTGATGCCAAGAGGCAAACTTAACAACCCGACACCAATGAGGACATTGACAGAGTTGAAAACAGTCTGTGGTAGCGTTGACTGGCCTACCACCACGTGCGCTTTCGTCCCATCTTCGAGCTGCACCTGCTTGACGAGTAACGGTTGAGTCTCCTTATCTGGCTGCTGAACGCTACCTTGATGTTCCGTGAATAATTCGGCGACATGACGTCTTGAAGTATCGTTCAATCTCGAAGACCATGTACCATAGCTTGCGCTAGGGCTGCGCCCAAGAGGGGTTCCTGCATGTGGAACACGACCAGACCTATCTTCACCGAAAGAGCGGCGGCTATCGACTGGGTAAAGCAATTCCCGAGTGGCAGGATCTTCTGTGACCGTCTCTGGTGGCGGTTCTTGACCCCGTGAAGCTTCCAACTGTTGATGAAGTAAGGACCCATGTGGAGTCTCGGTCGCTTCTTCCTCGTCTCGCGACTCTCCCTCAGCCTCCTGGTCTTCGATGACGACTGATCCTCTAGGATTCGGAGTAATCTCAGTAAACAGCGACGCTCGCTGCCAAGATCTTGCAAAATTGTCTAAACTGTTTACTCCTCCTGCTGTTCGCAGTCTCATGGTAAGGGAAGATCTGCAGGAAGCATGTTAGCCGCCACTGCGTCAAATATGATAATGTCTCCGTCTTCCACCAACCTTCTAGGCCGTAAACCATTCCCCTCGTTATGGGGGATAATCTGAGAGTGGGTAGTTGCATTTGGTGACCATCGGCTGGGTCCATCGCTGGTAGTAGACAACAGAGACGCCTGCGAAGGGGAACGTCCAGAATCATAGTCGCTCCAATTGGAGGGCAGCTTGCTTCGTTTTGGCGTAGTCATCTCGAATGCATAGACCTGAGATCACAGAACCCAGGAACGCCTTGAGGGGAGAACTGGTTGGCAATTGACAGGAATAAACAATGCCGTAAGGACTTTCCAAGCAGAACAACTTGAGGAAATGAGCAGAAGAAACTAAGACAAACTGTGAAAGTAACCAAATACTCGCTCACTACAAACAACACACCAACACCCCCAAGAATTGGACAGTGGAAGAAGCATAGAAGGAGATAAAAAGATCCAGAGACAAGAAGAAGAGCAAGTACAAAAGCAGTTCGTAGGCTGGCTAGATTAATGCATAAGTTATCACGCGTATCGATTGGTTTTGATTCGGTAGCGGGGAGTCTAAAGCTTCTAGCTCTATCTCTGCATGGCAGTTTTTTCTTTGCGCTCGCTGCAACCTTGGCCGAGGAGCGCGATGGGCTGCTGCGGGACTCGGGAAGCTCTCTGATTGAGCATCGCGGAGTGGAGCGAAGCCTTACTCTTGCGGAGCCGCCGTCGAACGGGCGAGAAAAGTCGACAGCAATAGTCTACTATGTAGTACGTCGGTTGAACGATATTCTTCATGGCTCGTAAGTTAGTAGCCTGCCGAGCTGCCTATTCTTGACGGAGAACATCGCAATGTGGCAAGGCAACGGTTGGCTGCAACGTTGTTGTAGTTGTAGCACCAATATGCAAATTTTTCTTCATAGGACCTCGAGTATATGGCAGACGGTCAGCAAGTCGATTTGCGAGAGCAGCATGTCGGCTACATTGAGTGACAGGTCACGAGAGATCGATGGTGGTGCTCCTGCTTGCATTGTACATGACCTTTGCCTGTTTGATGTAGATGATCAATTAATGGGAGATTGGCTGGTCATCATGAGGCAGATCGTAGGCTACAATGCAATGGAAATTATAATAAAGAGAAAAACTCTGGAATATGTAGTCGACAAAGAAGAAAACGAAATGATCTATCGACGTTATACTTTGAGATGCCTCTGTGCAAACAGTTAGTATTCACAGCGGTCTCGTCGATGGTGGTGCTGTAGTAGGCGCTGTGTGACGTAGATACCTAGGTAGGTACCTGACTTAACTGGAGAGAACGTGTCTACCTAATAATTAACATTATTCGACTAAGCTTCAGTGCCCTCGTCCCTTAACTTTGCCCTGCGGCACGGATTTTCTCCTCGGAGCGCCAAGGTAGAGCATGCTCACTATTAACGTTAACCCAAACTCTGACATTTTCACGTCCACATCTACTGCACTTACATCCCACCTTTTGCTTAGCAGAGTCCTGGAATTCCTGACTGGCAACGTCGCCTCAACACCTGCTTCGCTTTGCAGGTCACTTCGCGCCTATTAATTTCTTCGTACCCCAGCGCGCTTTTTTTTTGGACTTCTGGGACAAGCACGCGCTGATTGTGCGCGAATACCGCCATCATGAGTGCCCCGCAGCCCAACGAGGCCGAGAAGAACATCGAGATGTGGAAGGTCAAAAAGCTCATCAAGCGCCTTGAGATGGCCAGAGGGAACGGAACTTCCATGATCTCTCTTATTATCCGTAAGTGATAGGTGATACGACCGTGGTGATTTCTTAGACTGACCGCTTGTCATAGCACCCAAAGATCAGATCTCCCGGATCTCGAAGATGTTGGCTGAAGAATTTGGTACTGCCTCCAACATTAAATCTCGCGTCAACCGTCTCTCAGTCTTGTCGGCGATTACTTCGACCCAGCAACGCCTTAAGCTGTACAGCAAGGTTCCTCCGAACGGCCTGGTGGTCTACTGCGGTGAAATTATCACTGCCGAAGGGAAGGAAAGAAAGATCAACATCGACTTTGAACCGTTCAAACCTATCAATACCTCGCTGTACCTTTGCGACAACAAATTCCACACCGAGGCTCTGAGCGAACTGCTCGAGTCGGATCAGAAATTCGGCTTCATTATCATGGATGGTAACGGTGCGCTATTCGGTACCCTGAGCGGAAATACCAGGGAAGTCCTTCATAAGTTCAGTGTCGACTTACCAAAGAAGCATGGTCGTGGTGGTCAATCTGCTCTCCGTTTTGCCCGTCTTCGTGAAGAGAAGCGTCACAACTACGTTCGAAAGGTCTCCGAAGTCGCCGTACAAAATTTTATCTCCAATGACAAGGTCAACTGTGCTGGCCTTGTCTTGGCCGGTTCAGCTGACTTCAAGAATGACCTCAACCAGTCTGACATGTTTGACCAACGTCTGCAGACCAAGGTTATCAAGGTTGTTGACGTTTCCTACGGTGGTGAGAACGGGTTTAATCAAGCTATCGATTTGTCCGCCGAGACTCTGAGCAATGTCAAATTCATTCAAGAAAAGAAACTCATCGGAAAGTACTTTGAGGAGATCAGTCAAGATTCCGGCCGTGTTTGTTACGGTGTGGAGGATACCCTAAAAGCTCTTGAAGCTGGTGCAGCTGAGACATTGATCGTTTACGAAAATCTGGACATCACTCGCTGGGTCCTCAAGACTTCTGCTGGCGAAGAGATCGTCAAGCATACCACCAAGGCCCAAGAAGCAGATCGTGAACAGTTCATGGACAAGGAGACTGGCCAGGAAATGGAAATCGTCGATCAGGGTTCATTCCTTGAATGGCTGGCAGAGAAATACAAAGATTTTGGTGCAGCTCTCGAGTTCGTATCGGATCGTTCAAGTGAAGGAAACCAGTTTGTGAAGGGTTTCGGTGGCATTGGTGCTATCCTCCGTTACAAGCTCAACTTTGAACAATTGGCTGATGTCGACGATGATGATGACGAATACTATGATGATTGACTCGAAGATCACCTCGCTGAGAGCGAGGCCAAACTTCCAGACCCGGTACCAACAACAGGTCTGACGGCTCTTCGAGTCGAGCGCGGGACTTCTCAGGAGACTCCCAGGGCTGCCAGCCTCGGCCTTCTGGCTAGCCGAACAAACAAGCCAGCGGCACATCAGCACTTGAATCTACGCCATGGTATGTCTAGATTATCGCTCTTTTTTTTCTTACGCATACTAACAGATCAACAGGAAGGTCAAGTCTCGGTGTTGCTGTATTGTAAGAAATCTCAATGCTCCATTTGAGACGGACTTTTGGATGCAGGCCATGGCAGGAGGGCGAGACCTTAGGAGTCTGTGGTAAAGCTGGAAAAGCCTGACGGAATGCCATTCGGAACAATCCCAGTCTTTCTGAAATGGCAAGGACGGAAGTTTGAAAAGATCATACCAGCGTTGGAACAGCAGGGAGAGTTAAGGGCACACGAGGCCGAGGTTTGATCCGCCACCTTCTTCACCAAGGCAAGAAAAGAAGACTGCGGACTATTTTGCATTATTTCCATCTTAGGCTGATTATTGCCGTGTCATTCGTTTATACATGATCAAAAACACACACAAATCATCACTTACTTCCCCCTTTTTTTGAATGGATGAATTTCTTTTCCTTTCTAGATTCTCTTGCCTGGCCCCTTTTCTGTCCGTAGTGATGTATCCATCAATCATGCTGACCCGGCCCCCGTCGATTCGACCGGTATCGACAACATATCATCCCATCTTCCCCATACCCTACACTCTTCCACCACTTTCTCCAACTCTGCCGTCAACCTCGTGATTTCATTGTTATCATTGCTCTTCCGCCGCCCCTCGAGCTTATCTTCCGAGACGTCGACAGCGGCCGCATCGTGATTTCTGGTGGTGCTATCACTACTACTGCTGCTGCTAGTTTCTTCGCATTCGACGAAGAAGATGTACTGCCAGGCTCGTCCTGGCTTTCTGCTGGGTCGCGTGTCGATGCTGGTGAGGTTGAAGGCGTTGGCGGAGAAGACGTTGAGGGCTTTGGCGAGGGCGCCGGGGAGGGAGTGGGGGACGGTGAAGGAGAGGAGGGATTTGTGTTTGAGGGAGGGAGTGGATGGGGAGGATGGAGGGTTGTTTGTCGCAGAGCGGGCGTGGTGGATGCGAGAGCGGGTTGAAGAGAGGAGCGGGGGAGCAATGTCGGTGCGGGTGAAAATGAAGAAGCGGGTTACGTTGTCGGTGCTGTCTTCGATGTTGGGGACGAGGATTTCGAGGTCGTAGATTTCGGCGGCGAGTTGGGATGCGATCGCGGCAGAGTAGCTGTTGTCGTTGTTGTCGTCGTCGAGGTCTGTCGGCGAAGAGGTCCCTTCTCGGGACACCACCTCAGCGCCTTTGGATGTGGAGGAAACGTCTTGTCGTTCGACGCCTTTAAGATGCGTCGACAGGAACGTTTCGCATTGGCCCCAGGCCTGAGGGTGGGTGTAGAGTTTGCTTATACGCTGTATCCTCTCCTTTGGCGGTGGTCCGTTGTCATATGATTCTTCTCTCTGGGTGTTCCGCCGCCTTCTCCTGGTCAACAAGCAATGATGGACAGGCAAGTAGTATTCTCCAACGACCTGAAGGTTGGTCCATTGAGAATTGCGATCTGCAAGAAGATCAAGGGTCGGTATCACCGAGCCATTCGTCGAGTTCTCAAAAGGTATAATGCCGTAATCTATCGAGCGCGAGTCTAGAGCTGAGAAGATATCTGTGAAAGTTTGGAGGGGCTTCAATTGGACGGCAGACGAGGAAGTGGGTTTTGAAGGTGGGAAGACTGCTAAGGCGGCCTGTACAAGAGAAAGGCATGTTAACTGCGTTCCATCTATGAGGGCGATTGCTAGAGACACAGCAAACAAAACTTTCACAGAGAACCTACTTGGTGCGAATATGAAGCAATAGGCCCAAGAAAGCCAGCAGTACTAGACATGGCGGGAGACGGGCTCTCGTTGAGGCCTCTTGTCTATACGTAGAGTCCGGGAGGAGGGCTTATCCAAACGTCTATGACATGAAGCAGCTCCCGACAAGAAAAGATACCGAGATGACATGCAATAGCCAGCCCAATCCGCGACGGATACGTCTACTGAAAAGGACGTCGTCGTCGCATACCATCACAAATCATAGACAACTTCCCCACGGGTCCCACGGTGTGGGTATTTGTAGTATAATTTTCTGCCGTGAATTCGAGATCCAGGACTGTCTCACATGCGTGCCCCACCGCTTCTGGTGAATCCCTCAACATTACGATTTAGATATCGTGAGGGTATACTGAGAGTGAGCTGGATAGACATTTATAACGCTACATGCCGCAAGTAGGGGTTCAAGAAATCAATAATGATATGCTTTGAACATAACAGTTCATGGTGTAGTACTACTGTCAAAATTTGCTAGATTCTATTCGCGTCACGCGTTGACCCTCCTGATCTATGGAAGAGTATATACCTTCCTTTCGCTATGATACTTTGAGACGACCCCTTTGTTATATCGAAATTGCTTTTTATACTGTACAGGGAAACTCTTGCGACTCTTTCCGGTAGTCGCTCAGCCTATGCTATAAGCAAGGCAAGGAACTAGTTCCGAGATATACGATCGGATATCGCAGTCACCTAGAGCTTGAGCCGTACTCGTGTAATGGCGTCAAGGCATGAAAGACCGATGACGCACTCCGAAATGGAAGGGAGTAGAGCTACAAAGTCTGCAGACAAGTTTGTCTTCTAATAACAAGTCCGAGGACCCAAGCTCATGTAGATTCCACTGGTGTCACTGTGGTGGTCGTATACTGAGCACACGATGCGCCTGTTTCGTCGACTGTCATCTGGGCTCGGGCATCATGTCCACTAGCACAAGCCGTTGCGGCCTTGAGCTCTCCATTGACAAGACTGACCAGATCGGTAGCGGTGGCACAGTCTTGGGCAAGGAAGTCTGTCCCGTTATGGCCCACGCAAGCTTGCACGCCTACCAGATCCGGTCGAAACCCCGCGGTGAAGCTGCGTTGAACGAGGAGAACAGGAACCCCGTTTGCATTCGTGCTAGGGGTCATCTGGCGATCTGCTGAGTCGTCGACGCATGCTGCGTCAACCATTTCGCCTGCGATAGTAAATCGGAAAGTCAGAATAAAACATTCATTACAAGGAGAGTGATGTGATGGAAATTCTTGGCTCGGCCCTTACCATTATTGCGGAATGTTAAGCATTCATTGCCCGGGATGCCGTCGACTTCGAATAGAATCATTGTGCTGGAACCTCGTGTGATAGTGCCCGAAGAACCCGCAGTGGACGTAGAGGAGTTAGGGGCACCCGCAGCAGCAGAAACCGAGCTCGCTGGGGAGGTCGCAGCTGAAGCAGCTGAAGTGTTTGGCCGATGATGGTGGTGGAAAGGAGATGCGGCGACCGAGGTTGTAGTTGCTGCCAAAAAGGCTGCGATGCAGAATCCGAAGGAAGAGGTCTTCATAATAGTGATGGTTTTTATAGTTAAAGAAGGTCGTTTGAACCAATGTAACTGGATCTGTATACTGTATATGGATGTGAAGATTTTCGAAGAAATATTGAACCAATGAAGAGAAAGCACAAATGAACGAAAGTCAGAACACACTGTTCAGAAAATTAACAACAATGAAGAGAAAACTTGAAGCAGCCAAACAGAGCAACAAGCAAACACTGTTATAACATTTCCATAACCAGATACATGCCTTACCAGATCCAGAGGAATGAATCTCCGTACCAGACCGTCGTCGCATTTACCGACATCCCCAAATCACAGCAGTTTTGTTGTGTTCCACGATGCTTCTCTCCTCCACGGCTTAGCGAAGTATCATATCAGAAGCGACTGCCATTGCAGGATGCCTAAGCCCGGACCTAAAGGTATTTCGAAACTGATTGAAGGGACATTTCAGGAACCCAGCGCTCGCCAGGATCAGCAAGCACTCCACACGATCTTAGATTATTGACACCAGAGATCCGATCTCTGATCTTGCAAGTTTCTTCCCAAGGAGTCCGGCTTGCTTCAACTTCAGCAATCGATCAAGAAACGGTGGTGCGGTACGGATGAATTGCGTCTCAGATTCGATACTCTCTAACGTCTCGTCTCAGATTCGGTCAGGGTTGGGTCATTGCGGCATCTCATCTCATTTGCTGCCCCGTGTTTTATGGGCGGGTCGGGCCCCAGTTTCGTCAGAGAAATACTTCTAATACCCATGCCAACGACTGGTCATAGGGACTCCCAGAACATTGGAGACTGGCTCATCCTGCGGAATCAAATGGCCTGAGAGAATGGAAAGCAGAATCTCAAAAGCTGGTGAGTTACTATATAAAACCGTGCGCCCTGTATTCTCCTATTTACCACAGCTCACCGCTTGGCCTAATGTGGTTGCGGAGAGATTGTTGGCAGGATCATTGAATCTCCACATTCAGGCGTTGTTAGTAAGCTTCCAATTCCATCGTCGGAGCGATGGTAGCAATGATATTCAAGCATCTCAGCGTGACCAGCATCGCTTCGTAGCTTTTGCATCGTGGCCGTAAGCCAATGTTGACCCGCCATGTAGTCGTGAACTCGAGAGGCGTGCCGCATCTCGGCTACGTACGTCGTCATCTATCTTCCATTGCCTCATTCGAGAGCTCTCTCCGCAATACCCTCATAGCTCGACGAGGACCAGTCTTGCATGACTATCTCAGTCCACAGCCGTCCTATCTGCTTAGGAAGACGCTCCAGGACTTCCTGCCTTATGAACAGTTTAGTCCAAATACTCTGCCCTCTGCAGATGAAGGCCATGCTCTCCCCCCGGGCCATCACCTGATCTATTTCCCAACGCCGACTACAGCATCCGAGCTTCTCCCCGATGGGACAGATACACTCCATTGCCCAGGACCACCTTTTACACGACGCCTGTGGGCAGGTGGTCATATTCGTTTCCTCCCTTCATCAACTAGCCCGTCCGGTCCACTCCACCTCAACTGCCGCCGTGCCGTCTGCCTCGAAGGAATTCGTGACGTGCAGGTTCGAGCCCCGAACCATCTCGACAGTGGTAGTGGAGGAAATGAGATCTCCCACAACCCAAACACAAAGGTTCTAGTAGAAATCGAACGACGCGTCGCCCACACTCTCACGGAGACCGAGTCAGAAGATTCCATTCGTTCAAGACTCTGGACATCCGACCCCAGTGACCCCGGTGACGCTCTCATCATTGAACGACGGGACCTGCTCTTCCTTCCCGCCAACACCAGCACACCATCTTCGCCTTTGCAATCCGAGAACGGTACACCCACCCCTCCTCCACCTCACCGACGCCCAATCCCTCCACCACCTCGGCCCCCAGCATTCGCCTACCCCCTAACCCCGACTCCTTCCCTCCTCTTCCGCTACTCAGCACTAATGTTCAACGCCCACGCCATCCACCTCGACCCCCTCTACACCACTCTCCACGAATCACAACCCAACATCCTCGTCCAAGGTCCATTACTCGTAACCCTCCTCCTGGAAAGCCTACGGACTCACCTCTCCTCTAGTCCCCCTGTTCACGAAGGACAAGGCGAGAAAAACGGAAATACTCCAACCACCGTCCAAATCCGCGAAATCTCCTACAAAAACTTATTACCCGTCTACGTCAACGAACCCATCACAATCTGCGGAAGTCCCAAAATTTCCAAGTCCAAGTCCAAGTCCGTCTCGTCAAAACCATCGACTGGACATGAATCAGAAGAAGAAGAAGACGGAACGGTTGATGATGGTGATAGTGGTAGTAAAAAAAGGGTATGGAATGTATATATTATCGGACCGGAAGGAGGGATGAGAGTTCGGGGGACGGTTATTACAGAGGAGATGATGGCGTCGTCTTGAAAGGGAATGAAGTGTGTCAAAAAGAAAATAGATTGAATCATGATATATTATGTACTTTGTACTCATCCTCCTCCAATCCAATCCTATCCAATCCTATCCTGACACTTCCCCTCATCCAAATCCAGACTACATACCAATATATATATACATCCCTTACCTCCCTATTGCACCTCCATCTCCATCTCCAACGCACCCTTCAATCCATCCATCCATCCCTTGAATCCATCAATCAATCAATCAATCAATCAACCAACAGACGATAATAAAGACTTTCTGAGTGAAAAGCAGATAGTAAGAAAGAGAGTTTCTTTTGGGGAATAGATAACATCATCAAACCCGAATGCATGTGTTTCCGGAACGCCCCTCCCCCGCCCTATGTTGTTGTGCTTTCTCTTGCCTTTCCCTCCCTTTCCTGTCCTTTCCCTATGGTATCTCTTGATTTGGTTGCCATCTTCTCTTTTTGACAAACCCAACCCGCCGCACCTGAACTCCTTGGCCGTTTGCTCATTCCCAATGTGATGCATGATGCAAAATGCAAAAGTGAAATGCCAAAGAATTTCCGTGATTCATCAAGTCATAGTATCGCGTCTCCAGGTGTTAAATCCATGCCCGCCTACATCTTATGCGTACCAGAGTGAGTGTGTCTACATGACCACGCATTCTCGGTCTGGTCGACCGTCAGAACCGCCGCTTGACGACAGCCGGTTCCGGATCGTCCGACTCTTCCCTCTTTCTTTCTTTTGATCTTTATCCCGCTTTCCGTTATTTCCCACTGAACCGGGTGTTTGGCCTGGAGTCGAGGAGACCGTGGTAGTAGTACCGTCTTGAAAATCTACGGCAGATGAATCTGCACCGTCTAGGATGGCAACATCGGAGTTATTGGTTTCCCTTGAGCCATTGGCGGATAGCGGAGCAGCAGTGGCTGCGACCATATCTAGTACCTTTTCTCTACTTTTCCTCTGAGTCAATTTGGCAAATGCTGCGCTCAATCTTTCACTGGTCTGAGACTGCGAGCGAGAGGAAGTTGTGGTTTTACCCTTCTCCATTCGTGACCCTCGCCGTGACGGTTGTTGAGATGACGATGGGGGGTCATGGTGAGGTACTTCAGGTTCAGAGAAAGTTATGCTAGACCTCCTTGTCGGTTCCCGGTCAGGCGAACGACCACGCGAGTCGTCAAAGCTCGGACGCGACGAGGTAAAGGTGGTCTCGGATGATGGTTGGCCTTTCGCATCTCTATCCGGAACTGACGGAGTACTTGTACTCGTCATGGCTATGCCGGAATCGACGACGGAGATATTTCCCGATGTCACCTCGCCATCCGTGATATGGCCAGGATCGCCGTCGATAGGCAAGATCTGGTAGAAGAGGAGGTATGGAGTTTCCTCTTGAAGAGCTTTGCCTATATCAATTACAGTGATGCGCTCCGTGGCAAGATCATCGAAACGCATCCATTGCTTAGGCTCCTCTGATGACGATCCTTCCGATGGCCTTCTCGTAGTGCCACGGACCAAAGATATATAATGTCCAGAGTTGACAGAATTGCCCCTATGGCAAACAACAGATTGCAACGACAGCTTGAAATTACCGTATATGGATACATCGCCATCTAGTCTGTCATCTTGAATGAAATGTGGCAGGCCGATCTCAACGGGAATGTCAACATACGTCCCTAGCCTGACTGCTTCTCCCGAAGCCGTCATCGAGTAACGTTTCAAACACATCCCAAGGATCGGACGCTGTGATGAAAAGTGGGCAGCTACTTGAGCATCGTCGGTGGGTGTGTTATCGGTATACCAAGGAATCAAGCTGAAAATCTGCCAAGCGGGCATCATGACTTCCTTGCGTATACTGCCCTTACGTAGACGTCCAAGTGTAGGATTCGTGCCGGCTGGGGGCTCAGTAACCTGAGCTGTATCATTATCGTCGGGTATGAACCGTTGTTGCACTATACTTGGAGCCCGATGGCGGCTTGGTCGTGTTGCGGTGGACGCGGTCATTGTTGATGGTGATGAACTGAGTGACTCGGTGCCGTCCAGTTCGATTGACTCCACATGCACAGCACCACTTTTCCAATCAGAACTGTATGAACGAATCGAATTCGCGGTTCCTCTCCTTTCCAGATACCGTCGCACCTCTATTCGGTTGTTGAAATACGCCTCTAAGCATTCTTCGAGTGTAACGGTTTGAGGCTCGTCTGGATCTCGCGATGGAATGGCTACTTCCAGGAGTCGTTCGTTGATGAATTTATGATCATCCGCTATATCCTCCTTCCCCGTATGATAAATGTCCATCTTGAGAGTCAAAAGAGGTAATTGCAATTGAGAAGTGATGAACGTGAATGCTTCTGAGGTGTCCTGTTGCTTCATCTCATAGGCTTCATGCCAGCCACACTCCGACAAAGACCGTTGCAACAGTTCCGTGATGTCTGTGGTAATCAGCTCTCCCGATCTCAGCATGTTAACCCAGAGCCTTAACATGAGCGCCAGTCGTTGTTTTTCAGGCGCGTCGAAACTGTTGTAAAGCATAGCCTCAAAACTACTGAGCCTTGAAAACATGGCGAAGAGTAAAGCATCGAGATAGCAGGTGACGTTCTGGCGGTTGATCGCACCTAATAGCTTCGTCGTTGGCTTGTAATCCCTCAATACACCTTCCCACGAATCGACCATGAGCATCAGCAGCTTGTATGCTACATCTTGACTGCCCTTCGCAAATTCGGACCGGAGAGCCCATAGGATGTGTATATCTTTGATATTGACAGCACGGCCATGTATTATCCTCTGGCGCAAGGATTTGACCTGGGGACTGGTCAGTGCAAGCCCGCGATTAGATTTAGTAGTCTGACCTTGGCATCTTCATCCTTGTTCGCGACGCTATTCGGGATAAACAGACCATAGAACTCGGTGTCGGAAGGATCGACTGGCGCAGCAGCTGTGACAGGTGCTACTGGATGATGCTGTCTTATGTTAGACAGGTACTAGCGAACGAACACAGGTCTACTCTGCAGTTGCACAGCTGCTTGACCGAGACCTATGCAGAACTGACGGACCGAGGACTTACTTTACTGAACTTCTGCAGAACGGCCCGATGTTTCTCGTGTTTGCTTAGGAACTTTTGGATCCCAGTTTCGTTCATTTCTGCCAGGATCTACAGATATTGGACTGGTAACCAGCTCCCGACCAAACTTCAATTCCAAGACTTCCAGCCCGCTTATATTTGTTCGCGCTGCATAGCTGGTGCGGGGCTCAATGTTGTGCTGACTTCCATTGGAAACGATGAGTGGGACTTATCAGCAGAGTCTGCTAGCGAACATGCTCTCGATCCTTTGCCTGCTAGGCCTAGATGCAACAGAACCAGGATGTAAATCGAGGGGAGGGATGGAATACTACGGTAGAGTAGGTAGAGTTTCTTCAGTAGGCGGGGATACTATTAATACTACGTAGTAATGCGCTCTAAGTGACTGATCTCGTTAGAAGCGCCGCGGTTCTGTTGATGAGTTCAACGTAGTAGGAAGCTGATTGCCCCACACCGATGGCTAGACCACGATGAGAGAGGATCCCCCGCGTTTCATCGTTCAACGAAATCATCTACGACCTCAGTGGCATGCAGTGGAAGAGTGAACCCTAGGTAGGATGACGATGAGGGAGTAGTTGAGTCGTTATTAAGCATTATCAGTCTCGCAGTGTTCCGAACATGAAGAGAAAACGCATTATTGGGGAGCTCAAACGGACGAGTATCGACAGATCACTGCCCTCTGCCCTGACGGTCCACCGCCAAGCAAGACATACCACACCGGATTTTCTGTGGCCGGGAAAAAGTCAGCGGGAAAAGCCACAGTAACTTAGTGACACTTGGTAGCAGAAACTGCACAAAGAACAAGGGAACAAGGGAACCTGGATCCATCGCACGCCAACAGATTCACACGCAAAAGAGGCTACTGATCCATAGCGCCTCAGCGGCTTCATTCTTGTTACGGTGCCAGACAGACAACTCCGTTCGTTCTGGTTGCGACCTCATGAATCTCGCCTTACCTTTAAAGTGAACGAACATGTAACAGGACAACAGACGATTCGTCGTAAAAGCAGACAAGATTACTGTTGTGTTACACCAAAATAGTGAAATTTGTACATGTTTTTTGTCTACCAGAAAAGTTCTACCACGGTATCAGACTGTTGACTGCAGACAAATTTTCTGCCATACCGCCGCTCTCTAGGCAAATGCCCCTTTCTAAATGTCCATGAATTCAATGAAAATAGCGTTACCATGAAAGCCCATATTCGGCTGCCGCAAAAGACAAAGCGGATTATGGTGCCAGACTCCTAACGCCTCGCCAGATTGCCAAGTCTAAAATGCCGTGTTGTACAGTAAGGAAAAGGACCACACTACCAGAATGTGATTGGCTTCGTGTGGTTGCTACTCGCTTCGACCGTTCCGAGCCAAGTCATTTTGGCCAGGAAATGCTCAAGCGGAGTCCATGAGAAGTAGTCGACCGTCTCATTTGCTCCATTCTTGCCTCTGATATCCTCCGGAGGACTTAGTACCTGCCATCTTTGACTGCGTGCATAACCTTCCAGCATACGCTTGACGTAGCACGAGATGCCAGTGGGTGACAGCTGTTCTCGCAGAGTTGCCTTGGCCCCGTCAGCCAATGCAACCGCCTTGGCTGGATCGGCTCGCAGCTTCTTGTACTGGCGGAGAGCATCATCCCAATCCTTGACTTCCACATAGTAAGGCTCCAAGATATGAGTCCAGTACTCTATGAAAGTAATCTTGTGGCCGATCTGCACCGAGTCGCACAGGGAAGTATACTTCAACCGTCCCGAGTACGCAACGCCCTCCGTGTAGACAATATACTGATATTGGCACATTTCTGCCAACGTCTTCAGATTGCTCTTCCCCCCATTGATTTCAGGTTGGAAGTCTTTCGCGGTAGTCATGGCAATATCAGCGACGTCTGTCTTGGGTCCAAGCTGGTTGACTAGATCCGTGCGTTGAGAGCCTTGTTGCAGCCCTGTAGTGCCTCGCCAAAACATTTTCGGAATCTTATCCTCGAAAGGGCCAGCCGATTCAGCTAGAGTGAGACGGGCTTCAGTGAACGAGGGAAGGCGAGCTTCCCACCAGTCATACATAGTGAAATCCGGTAACAGGAAATGGTTGATGGCTTCTTCGCGAGATTTCGATTCAGCTTCCGAGATATGCTTGTTCATCTCTAGAAAACATGGCTCATAGATGCGGACCCCATCATTCGTGTCAATCAAAAAGTCGGCGTTCGCGTGGAAGCTGAGATCAATGCGGTTCAGCATCAACAGTACACTGTGCGCACGGCTTTGGAAGCTCAGGTCTCTTTCGATAGGTTCTCTGATATACAGTTGCCCATTATACAGTTTCAAGACAGGGCAGTTGCCATCTCTCTCGCACATATACCGACTCAACTCCAAATCATCTTTTGTCATTCCTCCCACTCGATCCCAGTAAGCTTCGGTGGATTCGACATCTTTGTAGAGGACGGAATGGTGGGACGTGCAGACGTGTGAAATTTCAGCCGTCTCTGCATCAGGAGATTTGTGAGAAGTGATCTTGGGGAGATAAGAGGCAGGCTGGATTTCACTGTTGCTCGAGATCAAGATAATGATGATGGTGAGAGTTGCCACAAAGAAGATGGCGGCATGGCGCAGGGAAAGCATTCTGAATAACATGCAAACAGGAACGAGCGACAAAGTTTGCACGGACTTTGACCGTAAAGACCGAGGAATGTACCACTTTTCTCTGCCGAAAATGGCTTGCACCTATTGAATCATCTGCTAGATTTGAAGACTCGTCGAAGTGTAGGTCTTTGGACCAAAAGATTGACTGAGGTTATGAGTCTGGTACCGGATGGACAAGGAATGATTGACTGAAAATGGTGTGGGCGCTCGTCGAAATTGAGGTGAAACAACGCAGCGGATCAAGGTGATGGAGAGAGATCTACACTGATGATTGCCTCGCAAGAAAGCAGAAAGATGGCTGAATCGAAAGTCGAACAGGAGGGAGAGAGTGAGGTATGTCTGTGGAGCGGAAGGTGGTTAGGGTACAGACAAAGAGTGAAAGTGTGACAACATGTGTGGTGCAGATTTCAATGAGATTTTTGTTGTTGGCAACAAGCATAAGAATACATCAGGTAGTAAGTAACTCAGACAATAGACGGCGGGTTGACCCCTAATCGCACATTGGTTGCAAGATGAGAGGGGCGCTATTGTGATAGCACGGGGCAATGCAGTCGGAACCTTACCTTACTACGTACCCTTTACCGTAGTAACACAATGAAAAGTCAATCAAAATACTACGTAGCGCCGAGGCGCCTCCTACGTGCTTGAGTTTACCAAAAGTCCAGTTAAGTTACGGTATGAATTAGTTAGTAACCAAGTAATTCATTAGGGGGTGTTAGTGGAGCATTGCAACCGGCCGTCGAGCCGTTATCCACGCGTTGTTCGCTGATCGTGGGATAGTTCACTCATGCCGTCTCCTACTACTGCGTAGTCCTAATTTACGGAGTCGGCGAACCCATTTAGGGGCAAGTTGATCTGCCACTATCTCAACAGGGGTAGATGGTAGATTCACCGTTGTTCTGTTTACCACGTAGTAAAATCGTTTGCTTGAAGGTGGACTGTACTTTGTGTTGATGGCAAATAGCCGAATTACTGTGGTGGCAAGTAAATGCAATCATGGAGATAGGTAATTTACTATGTAGGACATGGATATTGCTTGGTTTTTCCATGGGTTCATTACCTACAACTAGACCAATCTGCTGAGGGCTGGTGGCACTACACTAATTATTGCTCGTATTTGTAGCCGAGTGTTTCGATCTTGCCTTCTACTCTTTGGTGCAGATATTCGCTTTGACAAATCTCATCTCTAAGATATCACAGTTCATCCTGCCTGTGCTCGTTGTCGTCTTGCAGTGTATGGCGTATGGCTGACTGCTTACCAACCCCTGAAACTAAACCCGAAGAATGTTGATCCTATTGTACTACGTAAACAAATGCCGACAATTGCCACCTCTGATTTCCCTTAATTACCTACCTTAGCCTTAGGTACAGTAGCTACTGTATAAGGCATGAAGTGATTTTTTATTGGTTCTCGTTAATACGTCTCTATTGATCAAGGTTCTCTTATTAGCATGCATGTGTCTGCAGCCACCCCCGGACTCTAACAATCAATCAATCAATCAATCAATCAATCAATCAATCAATCAGTAAATCACATTGGGATGCATAATTACTGGCAGTGCCTTGTTGAAACATCGGTCAGTCACATTCACATAACCATAATTAGAACTGATAGACATGCTTGGAGTGTTGATCTCGTTGCGTAATGCATACCAAGTCCCACAGAGGGAGAAGCAAATCACGACACCAGTCATGATGCTATTAACAAGGGCAGGATCATTCGTTTCGACTTCATGAACTACAGTTTGTAATACAGCTTGATCTGTTTCCCCAAAGGAAAAGCTTCAATATTACTTGGATCAACTATATACTGCGGTACATACCCAAGGTGGGACTTAGTCCAAAAATGTCACCTGAGCAGCTTAGGTATGACTGCTACGTGGTGTCTCCTCTGCAAAGACTGGCTTGGTCCCCCGGCTTGTGCAAGGGTTAGATTGCAGCTCCTCGTGTTCACATAATTTACTGCCAAAAGGTCATCCTCGTACAGAGATATTCCCATGTGAGTTTATCCTAAAGGGGATCTTTGCAGAGTCTCGATCTTCATTAAGTTACCGGCCCATTGTAGCCACACAAGTTCAGCGTGTAAGTCAAGCAAGTCCAGCAAGTCTAGCAGAATTCATAGAAGCTGTGGAATCCTACCTCGTAACGTAGTGGTGCCTCCGAAAGACGTATCACCGCTCAAATGGTAATGCTCTGCACTCTACCAATATGTTGTGGCAACGTACTCTATGCCATGCCCATGCCATGCTCATGCCAAGCCAAGCCAAGTGAAGTATCAGCCCAGTGAGGCCCTTCGGCTAACCTTCTCTTTGAATGGAACATGACTGCGCTCATGATTGTAGCTCGCCAGTACCTTGTCGAGCACAGCCATTGCAGCTGAGCTCCAGCCCAGACCCATCCTGGAATGGTGAGTGCCGTCGTTGACGAAATGCAAGTTCAGCCATGACGAAGTGAATAACGACCAGCGCTATGGCGCACGATCTTCCTAACGGCTATGTTGGAGGGATGCAGGACAACCCAGAGCTGTCGGTACCCATCTTCAATGTAGAACGGGTCCAGTTGCAGTTCAACCTTGCTGCTGATTTTGTGGCGGCACAAGTCGCGAACAATGTGTTGATTCTAGCCCTGGCGAATGGCAGAATCTTGCGGATCGATCTTGACAATTCGACCGATATAGATGGTAAGCGAGCCGCGATATTCTATTGAGAGAGCCATACATTGACTGAATACATCAGATGTCGACCTACCCAAGAAGTCATCCGAAGTTGGCCTCATCCGGCGCTTGTTCTTAGATCCTTCTGCATCTCATCTTATCATCAACACCACCCTCGGAGAAAACTTCTACCTACACACACAGTCTCGGCAGCCCCGACCGTTGAACAAGCTGAAAGGTGTATCGATCGAATGTGTAGCTTGGAATCCTTCACTGCCCACGGCGTCAACCCGAGAAATACTACTTGGTACGACTGATGGAAGCGTGTATGAAACGTATATCGAACCCTCGGCAGAGTTCTACCGAAGAGAGGATCGCTATGCAAGCCAGATTTACAAGGTACAGGATAGTGCAGTGACGGGCCTCTGGGTAGATACAGTAGAAGGGCAGCCGGAGACGAGGAGAATCATTGTTGCGTCGCATAGCCGTCTGCTCCATTTCCTGGGCAGGTTGGGTCGTCATGGGAGGGAAGGGTCGCATTCACTTTACCATGAGCTGCTTCAAAGAGAGAGTCCAACAATCCACGAAGTCGCTAACGCCAATAATTCTGCTCCATCACTCCTAGCTGTTGCCCCTGAGCATGAAGACCACGTTGCCGACGAAGACGGAAACGTACGTCCCTTCGCATGGCTCAACTCCTCCGGCATATTACACAGTAAATTAAGTACGAAGCCAGCCGATTCAACTTTAGGAGCCAGGATATTCTCTGAAATGAAAACATTGCCACGATCCCTATTCCCCGCGACCGAGTCCGCTCGTGGAGGTCGCAAGCTGATACAGGATCCGATCGCAGCCATGGCGCTGACTCAGTGGCATATTTTGGCCGTCGCTGAAGGTCGCGTCCTCGCTGTGAACCGTCTTGATGGTAGCATAGTATACGATGAAGCCGTTCTGGAATCTGGCCAGAGCTGCATCGGCCTTTTCTCTGACCAGAAGAAGAATACCTATTGGCTGTTCACGCCTCAAGCGATTTTCGAAGTTGTTGCCGTTGACGAAGACCGAAATGTGTGGAAGGTAATGCTGCAGAACCAACAATACGATGCTGCTCTTCGTTATGCCCGTGGAGCAGCACAAAAAGACGCAGTTGCTACGGCATCCGGTGATCATCTATCAAGCAAAGGGCAATTTCTTGAAGCCGCGAAAGTATGGGGAAAGAGCTCGAAGGCTTTTGAGGAAGTCTGTCTGACACTCATCGACAAGGGAGAGGAGGACGCTTTAAGACGGTACCTCATGACAAAATTGACAACGTACAAAAAGTCTTCGCAGATGCAGCGGACAATGATATCTTGTTGGCTCATCCAGATTTTTGTTGCGAAACTCAATGTGTTGGAGGACGCAATTGCAACGAAGGCTGAACTTATGGAGAATGTTACAACTGGAAAGGCAAAGAAAGAAGCAGAGGCGGTCAGGAGAGAATACGAAGAATTTGTGACGAAATACAAGGGAGACCTGGATGCGAAGACGGTATATGAGATACTAGGGAGCCATGATCGGGAGGACGAACTCCTGTTCTTTGCCAATACGGTTCAAGATTACAGCTATGTCTTATCATACTGGGTACGGAGGGAACGCTGGACAGATGCGCTCGAAGTGCTGCAGAAGCAGAACGATCCAGAGAACTTCTACAAATACAGCAGTGTCCTCATGAGCCACATTCCCAACGGGCTCATTGATGTTCTCATGCGCCAGTCGAATCTCGATCCGCAAAAACTTACTCCTGCGTTGTTAGCATACAACGAGGAGAATACGGACGTCCCCCTACAACAGAACCAAGCGCTACGTTATCTGAATTTCCTAATCTCTAATGTTGACGAATGTCCACCTTCGATCCATAATATGCTCATTTCCATCCACGCTTCTCACCCGACACCATCTGAGATCACGCTAATGTCATATCTCGAATCGCAGCCGACACAACCACCACCGTACGATGCTGATTTCGCGCTCAGATTATGTCTCCAACATCGACGTGTGCAATCAGCCGTACATATCTACAGCTCTATGGGCCAGTATCTTCAGGCAGTTGAACTCGCATTGCAGCACAATGACATCGATCTTGCTGCTATTGTCGCCGATCGCCCTGAAGGAAACGATAAGCTACGAAAGAAGCTCTGGCTTTTGATCGCCCAGAAAAAGATCCAGCAAGATTCCGGTATCAAATCCGCCATTGAATTCCTTAAGAGATGCGAGCTGCTCAGAATTGAGGATCTCATACCATTTTTCCCCGACTTTGTCGTCATCGATGATTTCAAAGAAGAGATCTGTGCCGCTTTGGAAGAATATTCTCGACATATCGACTCCTTGAAGCAAGAGATGGACGTCTCGGTTCTCACAGCCGAACAGATAAGATCCGAAATCAAAGCCCTCGACCTCCGATACGCGATCGTCGAGCCGGGTGAAAAATGTTTTATTTGCGGCTTGCCAGTGCTGAGCCGACAATTCTTCGTCTTCCCCTGCCAACACGCCTTCCACAGCGATTGCCTTGGCAAGAAGGTGCTAGAGGGTTCCGGCCTCGGCAAACGAAAACACATCAAAGACCTACAGAACGAAGTATCCAGAGGAATGAGCATGGGCGCCAAGAGGGAGAAAGCGATCAAGGAACTCGACGGCTTGATCGCTGAAGCTTGGTAAGTTTTGAATCTCTCTCCCTCTCCACCCCCTATCTGCTTGGCCAGCGGCAGGAACATCAGAAGCTGACTCCTGACTTTCTCTCACTACCAGTATCCTATGCGGCGACTACGCCATCAAACAAATCGACACACCGTTCGTGACCGAGAATGATCGCACCGATGAATGGACACTGTGATTGATATCCCGTCGGTTTTTTTTTTTTAACTTTTTGTCATCCAGCTAAGCTAGCTAGCTATATTGATTTGATCAGGAAGACTTATTTTATCATTTCTCTCCCTCTTCAGAATACGTAGAATGCGAATAAACAATACCATATTTATTATATTTCTGTGACGACGACAAAACATTCACATGGACCGGACATTTCACTTCCCTGCTCTTCGCTTTGGGAATCTGGTAGATGGAGGAGAGAGAAGGGGGGGAAGGGGGCGTTGGTAGGGGATAAATAAGTAAGTAAGCAAGGAAGATAGAAGGGAAGGAGGGAGGGAGGGGAGTGAGGAAGTATACGTAAAATCAGAGACGAAAGAGAAAAAATCAAACAAGATATGAATAGAAGTATGGTTTTTCGTTTGGCTTAGGGGAGCTTTGCTTTGTCTGTTCTTTCAATCACTGAGTTCCGAACATCTAATATAATATAAATATAATATATATGACTCATTTTCGTTCTTCCTTTCCCCCTTTTTTTGTTTCCGCTCTTTTCTTCATCAAATTCAAAACTGACACCTCGGTCCCCCGACAACGCCCCTGCCCAACTCCCACCAAACCCTCTCGACCACGTCGACCACATCGCTCGGCAACGGCCCCTTCTCGATGCCGCGTAAATTCTCCTCGATTTGGGCTTCGGAGCTCGAACCGATGACGACGGCGTCGTCGTGGCCGACGCGTAAGGAGGAGTGCCAGACGGTCCAGCGCAGGGCGGCTTCGTGGCCGGTGATGGAGTGAGGGGTGCAGGCGGTGCGGATGGTGGCGGCGGCGGTGTGGAGGGGCGGGTGGAAGTAGGTGCGGTGGTAGTGGGAGCCGAGGGGGGATGTGGGGTCGAAGCGGGTGGAGGAGGAGGGGTTGTCGTTGAGGGTACTAGGGGAGGAAGATTTGGTGGTAGTGGTAGAGGGGAGGACGAAGAAGCCGGCAGCGCTGGGGGAGTAGGCGTGAAAGGAGATGTTTTGGCGGCGGAGGATGGAGAGGAGGGATTCAGGATGTGGTCTGATGTCTGTAGTCGACGATGAGGATGATGACGGAGGACTCCCTTCAAGGTCACGACACAGCGGATTGTACATTCCCTGGTAGACCGAGGGACGCACGAAATTGTACTGGTCGCAGATCATGCATATCAGCTCCACTTCGTCGCCCGTATAGTTGCTGAGACCGAGGCGTCGAAATTTGCCCGCTCGATGCGCCGAGTCCATTGCACGAAGTGTTTCTTCCAGCGACGTGGTGTGGTCGGGAGAGTGGAGGTAGAGGATGTCGACGCTGGGGACGGAGAGAGCAGATAGCGAAGAATCGATCGAGCGACCGATATTGGACGGACGGTGTGCTCCTGGTATGAATGAGAGTACTTTCGTGGAGATGCTGATGTTTGATTTGATGTTCGAGGGTAATTTGCCGAGAAGGGTTTCGGATGTGCCTCCACGGCCGACGGGGTAAGCTCGTGCAGTATCGATACTACGATGACCGTGAGAAAGCAGCTTTGACACAATCCCGTTTGCCGTTGAGACGTCAGACACTTTTGCATGAGCAGCCCGGGAGTCGCCGAATGTAGCCGTCCCAAGTATAATCTGCACAGGTGGCGAGTGTATCTGTTCCGTAGGTAAGATTGGGCGAAGCTTTGGAGACTCTGGTGGAGTTGTAAGAGTTGTGTCGACTGAGAGGTACGAATACACCGAAGCATCCGAAGCAGAGGATGAGACGCTCTCTGCAGCCCTAGAATTCAGGAATGCATGTCCTGATAAAGATTGTGAGTCTCTCTGAGGAGCGACATCGTCAAGTGAGATGTACATGTCTCGAGCACTTCGTGGTGTATCCGAAGTGCGCATCATAACTTCGAGCTATACTGTGTCTTTAGCAAATTGTTGGAGGAACGATAGAGAGACGAGACAGATCGCACAGAATTTAAGGGGAGGTAACTACGTGAGCAAGGACGCAGCAGGCCTCGTAATCTCATCGACCACCCACCATTGGCAGAAAGCTGAAACCGTGGGCTGAGTCTCTGGCATCTTATAGGGCGCGATGGAAACTCGGTTTCTCTTTTCCAAGTCTCATAAGTGGTGGACAAAAATCCTCCACACTGCCACGAATAGTGCGCTATTCCTTGAGCTAATCACCTGCTTTCGAAGCAATCTCGATCATTCGAGACTAGTTTAGTAACCTAGCCCTGCTGAGGTGTGTTTGAATCACTTAGTTCGAGGCATGCGACCTTCTAGACACACGTGGTCTGTACCCCGGTGCCAATCTCCCGCGCAGGTGAATGCAGATAGTGCGTGGTCTAGAAGTCCATGTGCCCGACCATCCCACAGCCTTGTGCTGAAAGCCGACGCCATCAGTCTACACCAACCGCCAGGATAACGCTTGTAGACGCGCACAAGGGAATGGTCGATGTGGCAAGCGAGACGCCACAAGTACGTGTGTATAGGGGCTGGCTGAGCTTTCGGACTTTCGGCGCTTTTGGTCCGCTGCGATCTCCGCACACAAGCCGTGCCAGTCTCGAGACCGATCGCACCGTGTCGTGCACCAACTCAGTGGTCAAGCGTTATTCCAGGTCATTCTCCTCGGTCGAGCATGGCATCGAGAGCCTTATACTGAATCTGGTCTGAGCGCCGTCTTTGATGCTCTTGAAGTCTCGGCAATTGAGTCCAGGGAAGGGGGGAGATACAGAACCAGCCAAGGATCGTGGCTAGCCTGATGTCTTCAAGCGAGCCACGGAGATGCAGACAGTAGACCATTCTAGCGTGCACTGTGATGGCTTCTGCCGGGTAGACCGACTAGCACTTGTCGACAAGGCCGGCTAGAAATTTTTGAGATGAGCGATGGCGAGGAAGGGCTAGATTGCTGTTATATGAACCGGGCTTAAGCTGTGACATGGAAATGTCCGAGGGAGTCCGCTGGTAGAGCTTGTACTTCACACCGTGACTTTTGATGAATGTCCGGTCAACGCACCCAGGCTAAGATTGAATGTGTTACACCAACATGCTTCAAGTTGTTTATTCAACGGCACAACTGCCACATGAAGCTTGACCTGCGTCTAACCGCGAATTACCTCCCCACGAGGTTTCTTAGATGAAAGTTTCAGGTCATCTGATACACAGATGACTTGTTAGTTACATTGCGCTCAGGTCTTGCAGATCTCGAAACGGTTGCCCATACACCCTACCCCGACTGTCGAATCTGACGCCTTCCTCAGCAAGCAACTGGATCTTATTGAGAGCATATTTTCCTTCCTTGCCCCAATCACCATGGAAACCTCCGATGGAGCCATCTGCAGCCAACACGCGGTGACATGGTACATTAGGTGCGTAAGGGTTGTTCCGCATGCCGTTTCCAACCGCTCTGGCGGAACTCTCGAGGTAATCGGACATTGCGGCATATGTAGTATAACGCCCACGTGGTACAGACAGAAGTGTACTATAGAGCCGCTTTCGATATGGCGTGAGCTTATCATTCGAGGAGATCTTTTGGAGCACGTCGGCGTGCTCCTGTTTGGTGACGGAAGGTGGTTCGATGCAACCCCGTGACAATGGTCCGTTGGATTTGAAGGATAACTCGGTTTGCTTTGTGCCTGACTTTGGCTTCTTGGTCAAGGTATCTTTGTGGTCTAAACTGCTCGTTCGTCGTTTCTTGTCTACAATGCCGGATGCCTCTTCTCTCTGTGCGTGCGAATGCTTACTTCCATACTTCGCGTCAGCCTTGCCTCTGACCGATAAACTAATCTTGTCCAACTCGACAAGATCAACGGTGCCATCAATGATCTTCTCCCCGAGCTCAATACAGCCTTGGAGGAGTTCTTCGCTCATGTTCTTGACAGCTGGGGCTTTCACTACCTTCATCCACGGTTGCTTTCCTCCCCCAACAACATTGTCAAGGATGATACGGCCAAAACAGTGATCAAGACGGACTGGCCATCTTGGCTGTGCAGGATCATTAGCTCGTGCTTTAGCAGGCAAAGTCTTTGTAAACAACTCGGTCCAACGGGTACGAAGATCTTCCACAGTGGTAGTAGTCATGATGCGCTTTCTATTGGAGAATCATGTTTTATAGATGATGCATTTGAATCCATGAGGAAGACCTCATCAGACTGCTTTGATGTCTTTTATAGACGTTGGTCATTCGTTGCACTGGAAGTGTCGAATAGTCGCGTTGCTGTAGAAGTGTCAAATCAATGGCCGTCACTTTATGTTAGGGTGTGCTTAGTCATCACCGATTTTCACATCACCTCAACCAAGTCCGTCGATCAAACTCATCATGAGAAAAGAGAAAATGGAAAGGTGACATTGTTGTACTCCAGTGCAGAAACTGTAACATTGCCGCCCGTTGGGTATAACTTAGGACGACGTCCTTCCAGCCATGACGGCTACGACTGATATCGACTGGACGATGCTGCCCTGAGTGGTATTTGGATTGGTTTACAATGTCCTCGGGACTCATCATTTCCCCTTAGGCCCCGTTCTCTTTCCGTTCGATTCCGGCATTTTATTCTCTACTTCATTTCGACCTCTCTGCTCCAGGAAAAGGAACAGGTGACCGGTCTTACACATCAAATCTACGGTGTTCGACTACGATAGAAATGGGCATGTGAGGTTCATACAAGTTTTTGGATTATTCAATTCACTGATGATAGTATCTTGATAGATACTGCATCCCACCCTGACGCTTGTTGTGAGTACACAAATTAAAAGAAGAAGAGAAATGACAAGAGACAACAGATCTGGTAAACTCTCTCGAAGAAGAAAAGAGACAAGCCGTAACCTCTCTCGTAACAAGAACATAACCATCAACAGACATGATATGAGAGGACCACCTGAGATCTGTTTGCCTCTGTAATCTGCGTATCCAAGCATCAAATTGTTCTGCGTCCATTCAGTTGCTCTTCTAGGTCCTCTTCAGTTGCTCGTACAAAAATTTGTATTTCTGAAGCATTTCCAAAGCAGGTTTCATCATGGTGATGCTGTGGTCAACTCTGATATTGGCCATTGCAAGTCTTCTATTCACACTACGCAATTGCTCCTCCAGTATCCTCACTCTGGTGAGCGCTTCAAACTGCTTGACCAACAGTGACCTTGTTCGATGTTCAGATAAAATATTCTGCTGCTCAAGGCGAGAGTTCTCGGTGAGGAGATGTATGAGGACTGCTTCAAAATCGGAGGTGGGAGCTTCTAGTAAAGTGTCGTCATTCCTAGAGGAAGAATGGCTTTCAACGGGTGATGCTGAGTCGCTGGTGCAACCAAATTGGATGTCTCGTGCAGCTTCACCAAATTGAAGTTGTCCAGGGCTCGAGGGGAATATTGCTGTGAGAGGAGGGGTGAACACATTTTCTTCTACTGGACGGCGAGGAATATTCAACATGAGAGATCCTCGTGGTCGTGCTTCTCTAGTCATTGAAGGTAGATCCGTGGTAGGGATGAATGGCTCAACTGTGGGTCTGAGTTGGCTTGTTGCTCTTGGTGCTGTACCTTCTTCTGTCGGCCCATTCGTTTCACCACTAGAATCATCTCGCGAGCTGTTCAACCAATCAATCTGCTCCATTAACGACTGCTCGTGGTCTTGACTAATCCGTATAGTCTCTTCTGCCTTGGTAAGCAGTCCACGCAAATCGGAAGCAAGCAAGAGAAGCTGCAAGACCTGGTCGTCTTTGGAAAGGTAGTGCTCAAGTGCTTGGTGGACTGCGCCATTGTCGAATTCCCGTCTGGGGTTTTCAGAGGTGAATGAAGAAGTTTTGTCGGACACTTGAGATTGTGCAAGCGCTGGAGTAGTCAGTGCGTCGGGCTGGTGTGCGTTCTCAGATGTGGCATTCTCAGAGACCGTGATGGCACTTGTTGAAGACTCTTCAATGCTCCTTCCAGTCTCTACTGCGCGGGGGGAAGGGGAGGTGTTGCTAGCTGGGGACGACATTACAGTTGAAAAATATGTGGCTGTGTTATTTACATTAATCGACGGGTGAGAGGCTGCTGATGCCTTACTCGTCTTCTGGAGGTGGTGAGAAAGAGCGATCGAAGAAGGCGGGTGGTGAAGGGGGCGTGTTAGGTTGAGCATTGAAGGCTGCCTGGACTGGTGATTGAGGGGCGGAGACTGGAAGATCATCCCAAGTGAATTCTTCGGAAAGAGGTTCGGACGGAGCACTTGTAGATTCATAACCAAACTCTGCCGAGATTGCAGCGTCGAGACCCTCCACGTTCCACAACCCCGTCTCTGGGTCCAACTCGTTTGACGGGTAATCACAGTCACTTGGCAGTTGGACCGTGTTCGGCCCGCCTGCTTGCTCAGCTGGCTGCTCTTCGGCCTGCACGCTGGTGTTTCGGAAGTGGGCAGGCGCATCGCTGCCTGGGATCGGCAGCGCATCCAACAAATCTCCGTCGAAGTTGGTTCCCTTGTACATCTCTACCCTCAAAAACAGCCTGCTGTACCACCCCTTCCACTCGTCCCTCGGCCAGATGTTGCTGCTGGGCGCTGGCAACCCTTGAGCAGTTCCTCTTCCTTCTTCTGCTCGGTCGTAGAGGACGTCGTACGCCTCTCTCCAGCTCCCAGCAGCAGCAATCTGCTGGCTCTCGGCCGCCTCCAGCCCAGGGTCGGCGAAGTTGTTCCTGATGACCTGGTCGACGTCCTCGTCATCCTCGTCATCAGGTCCCTGGGCAGCAAGGCCTTGCGCGCCATTGCTGCCATTGAAGGGGGCACTGTTGCCAGAAGAGGGGCCTTGGCTTTCGCCCTCAGCGCCCTCGTCACCTTCACCCTCGCCACCCTCAGACTGGCCAGCGTGGACTTCTTGGGCTGGTCCTCGCTGTTGCGAGAAACCAGTTCCCGCCGCTCCTGGAGCCTCCGACACAGTGCTGAGATTGCTTGAAGTGTTCATCGCGGGAGGAGTAGCGCGAGTACACTGCGGTCAAGGTCTATTGTTATGGCTGTGAAGGAAGATTTGAGCGATCGGACTTGCTGAAGAGCAGTTTCGATCAGAAGAATTGTGCGATTGAGGGCGATATCAACGTTGAGAAGGTTCAAAAGCTGCTTTGCCGTATCAAAGTCTCGGAGATAAGACTTCAATTGAAGAGAGGTGTGATCAGACGAAATACCAATGTCAGAGAGATTCCGATTGCTGCTTTGCCGGTATCAGAGTATTCGGAGAATTGGAGATCAGACGTCAATCGAAGAGAAGTGTCGACAGAAGAATACCCAACGTCAGAGAAGATGCAGAAGCTGTTTGGCCGGTAGCTGAGAATCGGAGAGAAGACGTCAATCAAAGAGCGGTGCGATTGGACGAGGTATCAATGTCAAAGAGAGGGTTCAACAGCTTGCTTAACCAGTATCGGAGCTTCGGAGAGAAGACGTCAATCGAAGAGAGGTGCAATCTCAAGATCAACTTCAGAAAGAGGGTTCAGAAACTGCTTAGCAAGATCCGAGCTTCGAAGAGAAGACGTCAATATTAGAGAGGTGTATCGAAGGATCGACGTCAGAGAGGGTTCAAAAGCCGCTTAACCGGTAGCGAAGCCTTTGAGAGAAGAGGTCGATCGAAGAGAAGTGGTATCAGACGACACCTCAACGTCAGACTGATGGCTCAGAAGCTGCTTAGCCAGTATCAGACGTTCGAAGAGAAGAGGTCGATCGAAGAGAGGTGCGATCAGACTCAACGTCAGAGAGAGGATTCAAGAGCGCTCAAGTAGTAGCAGAGAGCCTTGAAGAGAAGACGTCAATATCAGAGATGTGATCTCAAGTATCAACGTCAGAGAGAGGGTTCAAGAGCTGCTTAGCCAGTATCAAAGCTTCGAAGAGAAGACGCCAATCGAAGAGAGGTGTGATCGGAGGAGGTTTCAACGTCAGAGAGAGGATTCAAGAGCTGTGCTTAACTAGTAGCAGAGAGCCGTTGGAGGAAAGACGTCGATATCAGAGAGGTGTGATCTCAAGACTCAACGTCAGAGAGGGGGGTTCAACAGCTGCTTAGCAAGTATCAGAGCCTTGAAGAGGAGACGTCAAGAGAAGAGAAGTGTTCAAGGCCACGAAATTGAGGCTTTCAATGGAGCAATGAAAGGTGTCAGTCTGTCGGTTCTTGTGCATGGAAAGTGCGAAGTGAAGCTTCTATTTCGACTGTGATACAATTTCGTGGGATCGACTCAATCCGTGGGTGCACCACGCCCTATATGGCCGTTTGGACCCGCGCAGCGAGGGGTATCTCGTCTTATTCTCCTCCTCCAATGGCAGCTCTTACGGATCTTCTTTGTAAGCATACAAAGAACACTACTGTCGTTCCGTGCGTTACGTCGAACCATCCAATGACACTACCGGGCCCGCCAGCGTCGGCGACCGTGAATACTTGCACCATGATGGACCGTTGGCCAATAGGGGTTGGATTCCTAAGGCTTCTTCCGATCAGAGCACATGTGTGCTGTGGCTAGACTCGTTCTCATCCTCCTTCCTAGCATCCAGCAACAATTCTGGAAGGAGATCATAGTCGTTCGCTGCTAGCCTTGTTTTCTCTTGGACCTGGGCTTATTGGCCTATCCGTGCTCAAGCCTAAATCACTCATCACCAAGTCCTATGCATCTTCGTCTTTAGAGATCTTCTATGGTGTTGAGTCTGAATCGCCGTCTGCTACCCAATTCTCAACGCCATTCTTCTCTTATGATCTATTAAGCCGTCATAATCCACCTCAAACAACTGTTCTTCTGCTGACCCTACTGTTAGAGGCAGTTACCGATTGGACTGTACCGTCTTCTGCGAGACACTCTTACGAATACCCAAGAAGCTGCTATCAGAGATGTTGTTAGTGGACGCATCACATATAGCGCGTGGAGAAGTAAATGCCCATTCATCTGCACTCGTCGACTAAGGAAGTAACATGGCTCGAAGTCGGCTACATTGGATGAATAAGCTACGCTTCGGAAGGATATGGGAATCTGGGGTTGGACTTTCGGATAGATATGGCAGGAGAGAAAGGGGGACTGCGACATAAAGATAAGATTGAACAATTCATAATTGAATAGATCGAATGACAGATGATTCTCAATGCTTACCAGGATGTTCTTGGTGTTCTTGTAGTTAGATGGATCGACCTACCGTTGTTGCAGATATCAACCCGCGTTTGATCGAAGCAGATGATAGGAAGCAAGTGATTCGATGTCTCAGCCGATGTTATGAGCCGGCTTGCTCATATAACAAGACGTACACGTGGAAGTCGATAGCCGTGAATTGTGACGGAATGCGATCTATTGTCCTTCAGCTATCAATGCAGTTCTTCAAAGTTCTCTTTATATCTTTTAAACGCGTTTGTGGCTGCTGTTAAGCAAAATCAGGGACGAATCTGTTATCCTTGGAAAGCTTTCCATCTCGATCGAGGTCTTGCCTCGCAGCACTTCAAGCATGCGAGATAATCTCATAGGACAATCGCCGACCTCAAGGATTGACTATGTCTTCAAACTGAGGCGATTTATGATGCCGATTATCCTGGAAGCCAGGCAAGAAGATGTTTGATCAGCAACGGTGGAATACTGACCACATAATGACCAACAAGAAGATGCACCTCATGTGATACTTCAATAGGATACAGCCCAAACGGATCGACTCTACCCGCACTCAAGACTGATATCGAAGAGGAATTGACCGTGCCAGCAGTGGATGGGGATTATCTGTATCGAAGGGAGTACCGTATCTTTCTTTCTTAACCTGCCTTCTCCGAGCCTTCTTATTGAGGTTGATGTCAGTGACCCTCACAGAAAACACTGGAAATTTTGGATTTCCCATGAGTGTCGGCTCAGCCGGATGATGGTCTTTGATATTTGCCCCCCCCCCCCCGCCAATTTGTGTTCCCTCACAAGCTCTTGCGCAATATGTGCGACGGCCAGCCAATTTCGCAGAGTGAGCGTGGCGTCTATGGAACATCATGTTGACGTCCAAATACGGGCCGCCTGATACGCTGTGCTCTAGGTGACTTGAAGCCATCTTGAAAGAGTTGCGATTTTCGGCGGTCATCATTCTCGTGTAGTCTCACAGGATCCGATCCATTTCTTAATCCCCATATATAGTGCACGCCATCTCACCCAACCCACAAGTGCCGAACTGACAATACAACCTGGCAGACATGTTGTATACAAAAGTGAGAGGAGAAGTAGAGAGTGTCAGCGAGGTATATAGTAGAATTCAACATCAGAGTTTTAGTTCGCTTGTGCTCATGGAATGAACGATGATTGAAGCTTGTGCCAACATATAGCAATCTATCCGTGAGGACTTCAATCAGGACACCAATCCAATCCTGCTCATTCTAAAGTCACAGCGGCCGAGCGAGTCCGAATATACATACAGCGGTATGTTATCGCTTGTATTCTTGTAAATATCCTTAAGGCCCAAGAAGTAAAGACAGAATTCAACCATAGAATATATATTATAATGAAACAGTAGCGCCAGAGATATCAATGCCAAGGCATGAGCGGCAGATGAGAGAAAGTGAGGAATGCTTGCTTTGCTGTAAGGGGTTAAGTTGAATCCCCGGAGCGAGAATGTGAATATTGTATACGTGTCTATGTAGCTGTTGGCACTCTTTTGAATTAAAAAGCACCATTCTTTCCTTTTGCTGATCAGCATATGCTGTCGACGAGCACCTGCTCGAAAAGATCCCAAAAAATGTATCTGAGAAGAAGTAAAAACACGAAAAGCTCTCCCTAATGTTTCCCAAGCGCCTTCCGTTATGCGATCAGATCCTAATGTGCAAATATGAACTCAAAATTCTTTTACCGTGCGTCATATCACAGCATCGCGAGCAAAACGACGACTGTAAGCGCTGTACTGCCAAGCTTGACCGGACTGGTAACCTTAGGTGCACTTCCCGTGTACGGAGATGGTGTTGGGCTCTCAGGCGCTGCAGTGAAAGTGGCAGCGACTATGGACGAGGTCTCCAGAGTCACCATTGCTGGGGTTGGGTCTGTCAGAATGGATGTAGGCACTGAAAGCGGAGTAGACGACACCGTCGATGCAGGTGTTGTCGAATTCGAAGTCACAATCGCTGCGAACGTAGTCGATGACACGGTCGTGTTTTGAGATGCTGCACTGACAGCCAAGCTGGAGCTTGTCGCACATGCCGAAGTTGTTGCATTCTGGGGGGTGTCAGTATGGTTCACCCCAGAAATTATCGAAGCAGATGCAGAAGGCGCCGTCGTTAGCGCAACGAAAGTGGAAATATTTGACACAGTCATCGACGACGGAGTTGAAGTAATGCAAGCCGCCGAGGATGAAGACGCTGAAATTCCCATGGACTTTGACAAAAGGACGACACTAGTAGATGGTTGTGTTGAAGTTGGACTTACCGTAGCAGTGGCGGTCATCGACGAAATGGAAGTCGACGAGGATGCTGCGCTGCTCAAAGCGGTTCGAGCTGCATCCGGAGGTGATGCTGAGTTCGCGAGCAGACCTGATATTACCTCCAAGGCCACCAATTGTTGACCCATACCAGTAGTTCCATCCCATTCACCAACGTACCACTTGGAACCGCAAGTGGAACCATCTGTTCCACCAGAGCACGCTTTTGCAGCTCCAGTTGCAGAAGCACGCAGGATACTATGGACACGCCCAGCGGTAGCTGGCATCATGACGCTTGTACCAGCCAACCAGCGAGCTAGGTAGCCTTTCATACTCAGCTGGTCAGTATTGCAGTTTCCCTTCGGCTCGCATTGAAATTCGTATAATACGTCGGTGGCGTTAGAGAATGGGCTGAGGAAGGTTTTCGAGGCACCCAAAAGTCCGTTCGTACGTGCTACCCACGTCTGTTCACCATCGGTGTGATTTTGCATAACGGCTGCTCCATACAGCCACATGCCGACATTGTACGACCACTGATCATGGTCCAAACTCGTGCAGCCTTCCGTGTCATCCGTTCCATCATACACGTTATACGAGCCATCAATGAGACCGACATGGGTGGTCCACTTCCACACGGTATCTGCCCAGTCGGCATACGTCTGATTGCCAGTGACACGAGCCAGACGTGCTGCCAGCTGGAAAAATCCCCCGTTGGAGATTGAATTCTTGTAGTCATAACCAGGGTTTTCTGGGTAGATTTGCCACTTCAATCCACCACCGCATGAGTCTGAGTCAGCTGACCATCGGCTGACATAGTCGTGGAAGACGTTTTCACATATTTGAAGCCACGTCGGATAAGGTGAGCTTGGTTCCGGGAAGCCATACTCTGCGGCGGACATGGCAGCCAGCGCCCAGAAGGACTGATCGTCATTACCCTATATACGTTTAGCCGTGGACGAGTATCTTGGTTGTCAGTCTGTACTCACCAAGTCGAATCTTTCGCTCTGTGGCATGAAGTCATTTGTGGGGGATAGTTGGGACTCCAGAGCTTGCAAGGTCACCTCGTTGTAAGTATCGTCCCCGGTGTAGTGCCAATAGTTGATCATGGCTCCCCAGGCAGCACCACTCTCCCACCAGTAATACGGTTTATATGGAAATTTCCCGACCACACCGCCTGGCTGGTTACCGGTGTAGAGGGATTGCAGGCCATGAGCGACGGTTGCAGCGGTCGCGCGGATTGAGCCTGTATCAGCAGTCAGCAGTCTGTCGTCTTGCTTTTCATTGCAAGCTGTGGAGGTTTGCCAAGGTGCTCACCTTCATCATCGAGGTTCAACTCAACCGCATGAGCCTGCAACGAGAAAGATGCCAGCATCACCAGTGACCCAGTCACCAAACGAAGAGAGGAGGAAGTCATTGCGTCCAGATTTTTTCAGAGAGATCCACCAGGGGCTGAAGCGAATGAGCTGGCAATAGATAATCTGGCCGGTGAAGGAAAAGAATATCAAGCGAAATGAACGACAGCTTGATCAACAAGAGAAGATACTCAAAGAAGAGAAGAAAAAGAGAGCGAATGTTGGCACAGAAACACAAGTGCTTCACTGGGAATCAATGCACTGAGAAGAAAAGAACGAGAAGATCGATGGGAACAAACAACATGGTAGGTAGTCTAAGATTTTGGATCACCATGGATCCTGCGGGGGGTGGACTGGCGAGCTGGGTGAATGGGTAGATCCATGGGGCGGGTTCGAAGGAAAGGAAGGGAAACGGTGAAACAGTTGCCGGGGGACGCGAGAGCGCCTCTCAGGGGTGGGAGAGATTTCCTAGTACTACATAGTAAATAACTTATGCAGAAATTGAAATGATTGCCTGTTCCAGCCAAATGAGAACGAGTGAATGGGCTCGATTGCCCCTGGTGAAGCGTGAAATCCATGTTTATCACCGCCTATCATCGTCTATCAATGCTCCAATTACACTTTGATTCGAAACAGCGGCTCAACCACATCCACCACGTCAACCGAGTCAACCTAAGCTTCCGTGGTCACTTAAGGTTAGCGGGTGCGGCTTGACTGGGGGTCGTCTAGGCACCATCTAGGTATAGTGGCCATCTTATAGGTGGATGGTCATCCTTAATTCCTAACCGCATATTGTGGATCTTAACTTACTACGGAGTACCTAGGCCTTGAAACAAGAACAAGAATAAATACTTCAAACTTTAGGTATATTCTCCAATATCCTGGTTACCGGATAACCTGTCTTCCATATTTACCTCAGGGAAGCATATAATTTAGGTAGTAGGTACAATGATGTTTGACAGCGATTACATGGCTTCTTGTGTAGTACGTGGACTATCTTTGGACTCATAAACTGTCCGATCTTAGTTGACAAGTCTGACATACACGGCATATAATCCTGTTGAAAGATTGCATAATGCACCTTCCAAAGACGTAGGATACATCTAGGTGAATGTTCCAATGCCGGCACATGGTGAATCGTTAGTGCGATGCAAGGGCCAGCAGTTCACCATCTGCATGCATGATCATTATCGACGAGACTATGACTGTCGTCTCGATATCTCCAGCCACTTCGTCCTTCACGCGGGATGTGGTGGAGTCCCCGGCCGTGTTTCCGAACGGATGCAGCTGCATCGAACACTTCCATCAACGTGAAGCGCCTCGGAAGCCTAGTCCATCCCCGTTTGCGGCAACAACCATCACAGAAAAGAAGCAAGCATGCTCTGTGCTCTTCCAACCCCAGCGCCAAACAACACCAAACTTGGTTGAACAGGCTATAACAATGCAAACATAACAGGGGTATCAGCTGAATTTAGTATGGATGATATCCGGATTTTCATGCCAGTCGTCAATGCTCACCCACATCTATCAGAGAAGAAAGATCGTCAGCATCGATTTCACTGCCATGGGAAAGTGGTGGTATACCTTTCGGAAAGTGCTCAAACCAGCCAGGATGCTGCCTCCGATCCACGTAGTGTACTTTCTCTCCGGAGGTGCAAAGATCTTGATCTTCGTCTCTTTCGGCGCTAGCCTCTGGATCTCGTGCAAAAGTCGTTCTCCAAACCCCTTTGTTAAAGTAGAGCCGCCAGACAGTACGATGTTGTTGAATAGATTTTTGCGGAGGTCGAGATCCGCTCGGTTGATTGCGTCATTCACCATCTGATGTACTCCTGTATATTCGAGGCCAATGATCTCTGGATCGAACAGTATCTCTGGCGCACGGAACCTTTCAGGACCTAGTTTGATCCTACGACCATCTGGCAGGATGTAATCTGGGCCCTTGTCTTCTGTTCTTCCCATACCAGTTGTCCACTCCTTTTCCTCCCTTTTAGGATCAAGAGCGACGTAAGAGTGTTTCTCCTTTATAGCCCTGACAGTCTCCTTTTCGGCGCTCGTGTGGAACACATGCCCTGCCTTCCTCAACAGAGTCTGTAGGTGTTCCGTAACGTCTCTTCCGGCGACGTCCATCCTTCTTATGGCGCTAGGGATCGCAAACCCTTCATAGACTGGCACCGCATGTGATACTCCATCGCCAGCGTCAAGAACGACGCCCGTCGTTTTCCCGGCAGCATAAAGACTGAGGACAGCCTGTACACTTGTGTATAACGCTGGTATGTTGAATTGTTCAAATAATATCTGCGCAGCAAGGTCCCGGTTTTTTCTTGGGTTTAGAGGCGCCTCAGTGAGCAGTACCGGATGGTCCTCACTCAGCATCTTCAATCCCTCATCGTAAACGTACTGCCATATCTTCTCCATATCATCCCAATCCGTCACTATACCATGTTCCAGAGGATACCGTATCTTGAGAAGTCCTCGTAACTCCTCTGCTTTAGGGCCGATGAAGACATCTCCTTCAAGCGCACCGGCGAGGACACGTACGTGCTTCGGTCGTCCAACGTAGGAAGGGAAGTAACATTTCGGGGTCTCTTCTCCGGCAACACCTGCGCGTATCGTACCACTACCGTTATCGATCACTATGGGCTGATTGAGGAGGGATGTGTCGCCCATTTTCGATGGACTGACAGAGGAGGAGGCCTCAAGGGGGGTCGATTCAAAAGGGTCAGCTTCGTCGCATTCATGCGCTGTTGACACTGGTCATGTGCTTCGAAAGCACAATGTCTTTCTATGATTTGATGATTTGACTCCTGCGCTGTGGAGTAGACATACAGTCAAAGAAGTTCAATTAAGCATGTCTGCACATTCCAGAGGATCGGTGCCAGTCATGCAGCTTTATTGTTGATATCGTTCCTCACCGGAGCAATAATTTCCACCGCTTTTCAGGGTCCAAAACGCGCCCAACCTTGGTTAACGCGCTTTCTCCGCAGGCCCTCAGGCATTTTCATTTAACAACATCAAGAACAATGCAGACGTATATACACGAATGGGTCGATGTAAGTATGGATCAAGTCTCACAAAGGTCTCAGATGCAGTGCAGCAGAAAGTTGAGTCACGGTATGAGTAATGATCTACGGCTCTTACACGGCGCTGCCAACGCCGGCGTGATACTACGACTATATCGAAATTACCCAAACCAGCCGCATTCACAGCCTCGAGAGTAGGATTGAACCAAACTCAAGGCCGGCAATCACGTGATTCAGGGCAATTTGTTCCTTGAAAAGAACTGGACCAAATGTTGACTCGTGAAATTGAAGTTCGCCGTCTGGTTGGGACTTCCGGCCAGATCCAGCCCCAACGTTGAAGGCCAGGCATGCCCCAGTCCCTCCACCGTCAAAGATCTCACTTCCGCTCCTGGGCAATCCCACACTTCCTCCCAAGCACCCGGGTGTACTTCTTCAACACTCGGTTCAGGCCACTCCCCATCATACCGCCCTTTGCACCCATTCCTCTCTGCCCATTGTCTCCTCCAGAGCCTTACGTCAGGCTCCGGGCCAAAAATGCCGATTCCTGGGGCACGTCCATAGAAGGGTGTTATCGTGTCTTCGACTCCATGTGCGTGAAACATGGCAACAGGGTGAGATGGCGAGCAATTGTGGAACGCGTATGTGCCCTGATACAGCGCTGGAGAGACGGGTGCAAAACCAGCAAAGATAGAAGACGTGTCCGGACGGCAAGCCAGCAGAGCTGTGAAGCCTCCGCCATTGGATTTTCCGCATGCATATATGCGGGACATGTCAACAGTGTAGGCTGAGGAGATGGCGGAGATGATGTCGTAGACGTAGGCGATCTTTCAAGGTTAGCGTTGGATTTCCCCAGGGAAAGAGAGCCCAGAGGCTCCATCGGTACGTCTCGGGGGGCTCCTAACAAAAGAAGAAGAGAGAAGGCCTACATCGTCCACCGTCGTGTTCTCATACCGTGCCCCTTTCCAAATATGCGTCATGTTCCAATCCGAGTTATTGACGCCCTGTGCATAAGCGGTCAGGAACGGCTTTCCCGCGATGCTCAGAGACGGATCCGACAGCTCGGTAATGCGCTGCTGCTTTTCGCTGAACCCGCCCGCTTTCCCATACAACATGTCAGTACTTATGTAGTTACCGGTTTGCAAGGAGAAGAGCGGGAACCAGGACAAGCGATAGGAAAGTTCTATATCAGGTCCATGTAGAATCAAACAGATTCCTTTATATAACTCACCGCCATGAAAAGACAGAACCAACGGATACTCCACCCCCTCCTCATACGCCTCCGGCACATTCAACAAAAATGTGCGCTCGGTCGGCAGCGTGAACGCGACGTTTCCCGTCGTCACCTCCGGTTTCTTCAGAACGGCCTGTAACTGTGATGACGACGATGGTGGGGTTGCTGTGTGCACGAGGCCAGCTGCTGCGACGACGATGAGGAGGAGGAGGAGAAGGATGTTGTGGTAGTATATAATGGCAAGATTGAGGACTGCCATTCTTTGAGATCGTTGTTGTTGTTGAGATGGAACTAGCTGTTGAATAGTATTCGAGGATGAGACTTGGACTTTGATGTAATTACTATATCGGTGATCAATCAGTACTAGCAAGAACACGCAACCAAAAACAGCAACAACAATTTCCTACGAGATATCTACAGAAAGACGTCCATCTGCAGTACATGTGTACACAGGATGAGATATGTACCAAAGGTATCTGTGTTATCAATCAACCCACCCACTCCCCTCCCCCTCTCATTCGGATATCGGATACCGTTCCGTTCCATGATAGATAAGAAGACTATCTCGCTACTGCCTTGGCTTTGATATCCTTGCATAGAAAATCATGAATAGTACAGGGGTGTATTAGATATAGATACAGATAACACTAGATGCATTATATTATCCATGTTTTTATCATTATCAGATACCCATTCTTCTATTTTGTCTTCTTCTTTTAGGGCAGATGGTAAGAGACATTACCAAAAGAAATCGATTAGATCACCGCAAAAGTCTGAGAACAGTATCAAAGAGAGGAAGGATTGCCAAAGGACATGTGCATATATTCGTAGGATGGGGGTTTGAAGGTGCTGAGTACTACTCTTGATTTACTCGCAGTATCATATGTTGTCCTTCGAGAGTACTCAGACGGATTGCAGTGACGGACTAGCTATTGTAAACCGGCTTCGTGGCGTTGTCATATATGCTACTTTTGCATCCTGACTCGCTGAAGTAGGTGCCTGTATAGGTAGATTTATAGCAATGGCGAAGGCAAATAGCTAGGAGTGAGAGCATCCGCGACACACTTTGTTATAACATTCAACACACAGAAAGGAAGCTAGAGAACGGTAAGATATGGAAAGAAAACGCCTCCGAGTGATGTTCACCCATACCGGATGCCATCACGAGTCCTGCCACTGTTGGCTTACTTCGGTGTAAAATCCGTCTCTGTCGAATTCGTACTTCCCGGCTTGAGAATCGTCTTACTTTTCGGCAACGCGTCCAAAACATCGTCTGTTAGGTTGAGGGTATCCTTGACGATTTGATTCGGTGTTAGAGCGAGCCACTGACTCAAACTGATATCCGAATACCTGGGGGCTTGCAGGACTTCGAGGACAACGATGTCATCGTCGCCGACGTTTTCGATGTAATGAGATTCCGGGACCGGGATGTAGGCGACATCGCCGGCGGAGAAGTCAAAGGTACGCGAGGACTCAGGGGCAGAGAAAAGGGTGATACGTGCCGCGGAACCAGAGATGAAGAATGACCACTCGTCCGAGGTCAGGTGCCAATGGACTTCGCGCATGGCGCCCGGTTTGATGGTGACAAGAGCGGCACTGAACATTGAGGCGATGGGGAATGTTGTTGGATCGATGATCTTGACGGATCCGCCGTCGACCTCGTAGGGTGGCTGTTGGGAAAGGTGAAACGTATACGAACCGTTCCCACTTATGGCACCGGCAGGTCCTGTGACGGTCTGTGTCGAGATGTCGCTGGATTGAGCTGTACCAGGGAATATCCAGAGCTGATCTTGTGGGATATCCTTGAAAGCATCAACACTCGTCTGAAAGTTCTTTGCGAGGACAGACAACGGGTTCCTGAGAAATGCCTCTGAAGCGAGAAATGTGCCCTCTTCTGAAAAGTCGCCGTCATCGAAGACAAGCAAGAACTCTGTCCCGTTTTCGAAAGCTTGTATGCTATGGGGGATGCCGGGAGGGAAGAACCACACATCTCCAGCATTCAGGTCATCGACAAACGTTTCACCATTCTCATTGATAGCCTGTACCCTGACGCTGCCGTTCAGGATAATGGACCATTCACCTGCTTTGTGCCAGTGTAGTTCACGATACGCGTGCGGTACCAGCCTCATATCTACGCCAGCCATCGATGTGGCAGCTGGAAGAACAGCTTCATTCTGCTGCCTCGCCCAGCCTGCGCTCTTGATACCATTTCTGTTATGGCTTAGACCCATCGGCCACTTTGCATTGGGAACGTCACCTGAGTCGGTTCCAGGAGGCGCGAACAAGTCACTGTTGATAGAATCGTAGCGGTAGTTGCCTAACATTATTAGTTTAAATGACAACGAGCATCTGAAGTGCACATACGAGGACCAGGGTCTGTCCCTCCCTTGGAGCCGCGGATAGGCTGCGGGTTGTCGGTGCTGGTGAAATCGAGGTAGAAACCTAGATCTGCTGAAGCACTTTGTCCATCAACTAACTCGTAATTGATTGGAGCCTCCGGTGAGTCAACAGGAGCACCATCGACACCCAGCAGTGATGAATCTCCGCGGAGTCCCTCAGGGGTCCCGGCGGGTTCGCTAGGAACGGCACGGGGGATAGCAGGAGCCGTAGAGCTGACAGATACTAAGATCGAGAGCAAACAAGTGCGAATAACGATGCAGGGAGACATACTGAAAGACGCAGGATTAACTAGTTGAGAGCTCCAGAAGCAGTCTGGGGAAACAAAAGTAGGCGTTCGCAACAACTGGAAGGGAGTGTTCATTTATGACATTTCCTCCGGACCGACCGGTAGCCATCCCATTGTCCCATGGGTACCAATGCGAGATCAATTGGGGTCATGACCTTGACAGAAGTGACACTGAGCCCTTACAGGCGTAGCATCGTGATGAAAAATGCAGCTTTCCAGCTGTCTAAGCCGCTTGGGGGAAAGATAATGCCGCATCTTCGATGAACAAGCTCAAGATACAATGGTTATCCCCAGGATGAGCACATGGTCTCCTAGCGATATAGAGGAGCTTGTAATGTTTAGCCGTCTCGCCGTTCGAGTCACGCTTGACGTCGAGTATGTGCCTGCTGAACTTGTACAAGGTTTGCAGGGGGGATGAGAGACGGAGCAACGACTCCCCCTCTTATTTGTTGATGAGGATGAGGAATGCAGTCGACGTTCTAAGTATAGCCACTGAGAACGAGCTTGCGAAATAACGGTGTGTAGTCACGTATAAGTATACAGATCCTGGACGATATGCGAAGCGGAGAACAGTCGGTGTTGTCTCGATGACCGGGATCGGTCGGCGGCGCTTAATTGAAGTGCCTCGATATCACTATGGGACAAGCCAATTGCTGATCATTGCGGGGTTCGTTTAAAGAGAGGGCGTAGGTGTATACCTCGTTTATCGTAGTACAAGCTTCGAAGGCCTCACAAAGCTTAAGATTATCGGTAGTTGCAGTATGTCGTCCCGTCGACGAGTCCTGCGAGCCTGTACCAGGATGTTCGACAAGCATGAAAGGTGAACCTGCATATCACACCCACTAATAGCTTACGTATGGATGCTCGTAGCGGCCTGATTGGCCTCGATACTTCCGACTCAATCTACCGGCTTGTGCAGTTGCACTTACAAGAAGAGATAATGTCAAGGTCTTGTTGCCAGTTCCTTGGAAGTCAGTGCAAGTTTGATATGTTAGTCGTCATGACGGAAACGAGCCCGAGGGTTCCCTGTCAACTCTGGGATCGTACCTTGTGACTAAGTCGGCGAGAACCTGCGTCGTAGGAGATCTTTGCCTTCATTCAGCTCATTTGGAATAGCAGTGCACATCTTTCGCTTCAACGTTCTGCCGACTGACCAAGGGATCAAGTCTGGTGGTATAGGATGGGCGGGGTCATGTTACGCCAACCAGGCCGTTGAGAGGAGATCGTTGTGCTAATGTAAACCTTCGAGAGAGGCTGAGTGTGTGTTATGGATGGGAAAACATCAGCATCAAGATTGGAGGTTCGAAGTCAATTGCTTTTTGGACTACGACTAAGAAAGTATGAGCTATGTGTGTGTTTGCGGGAAGGTATTCCCTTGTCATTAGTATCTTGTGATTCAACCAAAGGCTTTTGAGACCGACATTCTCGTCATGCAATCCTACCCACGCACTGCCAGTTGAAGCGACTCCTTAGTGGATGTGGTTGCAACCCGCGATGAAAGACTTGAGAAAACCCGGTACTGTAAATTGTTGTATACCATTGCAATAGAACTGTTGCCATCCAAATACAACATCGAAACGACCTTTTCACATCCTGATCCATCAATCGCCCGCAAAATGATCTAGAAATTCTCCTTACCCCAAACGTACTTGAAATCACGGTCGCTGTACATATTACACTTGATGTGTAATACACTGCCAAGGGGTTTCGGTCCACAGAAGAAGACACCAGCTTCTGCTGGGGTATGGATCTTTCTTATGGATCTGAATATCATGTCCCAGTTTGGACGGCCAAAGTTGGTAGGACTTCGGAGTCCAGTGATGGCATCGGCCTCGGCATTTCCAGCGTCGTTGATCATGATGTTTGTGGCGTCATCTGAGCGTATCTTTGCCGTCAAGTACTGCAGCATTGTCAGTGAGAGTAGATAACGGACAAGGGTAATATCACTTACTGTATGAATTTCGATAGCATTTCCCAGATCTTGTGCCTCGATAGCAGACAGCAGACTGCGGAACCATTCAAAGGAGCCAAAGTCACGGCATATCCAGAAGAAGTAGACTTTTCGAAGACGGGTCTTCTGCTGTGGGTAATTCATTCGATACCAGATAGATTTCAGAATCGAGGCGAACGGCGTCACCCCAATACCGGCTCCACAGAGAACAGCCACTTCGTATTTGAAGACGTCTTCAGAGGCTGAACCAAATGGACCATCAATGTATACTCTTGGTAGGATTCTCTTCAGTGCCGGATCAACATCCGAGCCAGCATCAGGACTGACGCCAACGACAGCAGACTTTTCACCCTTCTCCCCCTTTGGTTTGTCGAATTCACAGCCAAGCACCTTCCCGAGAGCTTTAGTGAAGTTTCCTGCAACACGGACGTGGACTGAAATGTAATCTTCCTCTGGGGCTGACGTCAACGTAAAAGGATGATACTGCCAAACGGAGATTTCGGGGCAGCACAAGAAAATGTATTGGCCAGCCCGGGTCTTGGTGCGCTCCTTCTTTATTTGAATTTCAATGACATTCGAGGGATGTTGAACGACTTTGCTGATATATGTTTTGTGACGACCACGTAATTCACGTGCGACCCTTTCTGCCAGGTAGATGAATCCTCCCCACATCCAGTACTGGTAGAACACACCAGTACCAAAGCAGAAGGGTGCTGTGTCAGTCTTGATCATGCAGAAAGCACCGTGCACAGACCAGAAAACGAAGAATATGATGAAGAGGTGATGCATGTACCAAAACCGTTCGAAATTCTTGCGACGGGCCTTCTCAACAGAAGTGAAGAGCATGGCCATGAGAGCTATAAGCATCACATAGCCTGACCATCCCGGGCCTGTCACGAAATTCGCCAGCAGAAACCCGGGAATTCCCAGATGTTGTTTCGCCGATAGCTGGGCAAAGTTGTTCCAGTGAGCGATGGTGTGGACCCATGTGAAGAAAACAATCGAGTATGCGACAAGCTTGTGGAAGGTAAGGTTCTTGTCGAATTGAATGATACCATTTAGAGGAGTCTGCCTGCCCAGGGATATCAGGGTTCTGCACACTGGAAATAGAACCACAGCGATGTCGAAGTGCAAGACCAAAGCTGCCGAACGTGCGATTGGATAGGTGATGCCAAATGTCCCTCTTGCGGTGGTCAAGTTGTCCTTTAGTTGATAATTCATGAAACCGAAGGCGAAGATCATAGCGTGTACTGCGGCAAAGACGAAGACAAACAACCTTCTGTAACCTTCATTCACCATCCACACATCGAATTTCTCCCATAGAGTGTACTCTCGGGGAGGTTCTCCGCTCATCTCGCCAGACATCAACATCCGTGTCAGCGGAGGCCATCGTGATCGCTCTGAAGGCTTGCTTGATATCGAACTGGTCTCTGACCAAGCGCCTGACTTTTCTAGGGAGTATCCAGCCATTTTCTGGTCTGACCTCCGAAATACGATAAGATCGAATAAGCTCAGCCTGCTGAGCACCAAGTCCTTCAGTCGCTGTTGTCGACTTCGAGTAGAAAAAGGAAGATTATGGTCAATTAGTAATATAAAATATACAAGTGAAGAATTGCTCGATAGTCAAGAGACGACAAGGTACCTGACCGAGTCCTGGCTTGTCAAGAAACAAGAAAAGAAAAGAGAAGGGAAGAGAGAGGAGGCGTTTAAGCATGATAAGGAAACCCAAGGAGGTGACGAGAGCACTGAGCGAACCCAGCATCACATATTTCTGGACAGTGCATGTGTTTGGGACGGGTGGTGCCTCAAGCAAGTGGACCCGAACAGAGAGCTCTGGATTTCTTGGTGATGTTTGTAGCATTTTGCAACGTTTCAACAGCCTTCAGTCTACGGCAAGTTCCTGAGTTAACAATTGAGGAACTAGGATATTCGTCCAGTTGGTGGTTGTGTGAAATTACGAGGTCGATAATCATCGGAGAATTCTGGTGAGGAAGACAATGGGAGGAGAGGCTCAAGCGCCTTGTGTCGGACTACTGTCTCATTTGGTGTTTGACGTTGCCGCCATCGCTAGGTCCTACGTAGTAGTACGTAGTAGTACTTGACTCCTGGTTGCCAAGACCCATACCTGGCGTGATAAATCCCCGAAATACCATACGCCTTGAACATATTACTGTCTACTTACCTACCTGGGTAAGTATCTATGGTCTGTACACATCTGATTAATAATAGATGCTGAATTGGACAATCTGATAGTACAAGTATTGCATCTAAGAGATAAAAGCCTTAAGTAGAGGGTTCCTTCCCTGCGAAGAATGATCGTATATGCCTCGTACTCTTTCACACCTTCCTACCTATCCTATGATAAAATGCCAACATACCGACGTGCCATCCCTATAGAATATGCATTGCACTACAAAGATATTACAGCTCACGCAGGGCACCCTGGGTTTGAAGTCACGTTTCGCATAATGCGCGAGGAGACAACGTCAGATGTGTCTTACATGTGACTGGCCATCGTGGTACTGTATCAATATCACGGATCATATTGTTCACATGATGACCGGCGCGTATCCTACAGGGTAGCAAGTGGACAAACGAGCAAGGGAGGAAGATACGTGAATTACTATGTTACTTGAAGCTGATTTGCCTTGTGACGCACTGCCATTTATCGTGACTGGTATGCAATAGAAGACAAAAATCCATTGTGTTAAACATGACCGACTCCCCAATGCATCAAAGTGTCCCTGATAGGATGGTACCGTAGACTAGACGACGAGGGCAACAGCCTCATAGGTTTCATCCACGATATTGTCCCTGCTGCCAGCATGCGCGGTCGGGATTGCACCATCCATTGCTGTAAACCGAGAGGCCTCTTGTTGGCCGTTAAACACTGCCTCCACGAGCGTCATCAGATAGCAAACTTCCTTGTCCATTCTCTGGCCGTAGCCTCGTATCGGGCGCGGTCGGTCTTGTACACATGAGCGATCTCAGGCACCAATGGGTCATCTGGGTTCGGGTCTGTCAACATCGAGCAGATTGAGAGCAGGACTGCTAGAAGTCAGCAAACGATACATGAATGGGCTCATCGGGACACCATACCCTTCGAAATCGTCAAAGCGGGGCTCCACTGGTCTCTGAGAATATCCAAACAGATGCTGCCATTGGAGTTGATGTTCGGGTGATAGATTCTTGTTGTGAAGTTGACCTTTGGTGGCTTGAATGGGTAATCTGTTGGGAAATGAATGGCAAGGAAGAAGACACCGCCCTGAAAGGGGCTGTCGCTAGGACCCATGATAGTTGCCTGCCAGTGAAACTGTGTGATGCAGTCAGTACAAGTACAGCCTTGTTTCCGAACTGACAACATAGCCACAAAAGAGCAGGAGGGTGCAGGATAAACAAGCCAAGGATCGAACGTACCAGATCATCTCCCATCGGTCCAGCAGAGCATGATGAAGGCGGGTCACTAGAAGTGTATCAATGTCAGTGTTGTCCTTCTGCCTTGTATCAGACTTCTTTCCGCAACGGTCATCGAGTGCCCCGCAGTAAGTGAGCAGCGCATCAAACGACTGCAAGATGCACTCGGGATGTGATATAACTCACCGGCCAAGGTCCGCAAGTTCTTTGTTGATGCGCTTCAAAGCCATGTCTTTTTATCGAAGATGAGGTAGTTGTGGTAAGGCAGAAAGGTGTGAGGTGATGGTGAAAGTGGGCTGTTGCGTCGGGTACGAATTAGTCAAAGGATACCGAGATTTTGAAAAGTTGCAACGATGAGCAGGCACACTCACCACCAGGGGGAAAGAGGAAGGAGAGATGTTATAAGATGGAAGTTGTGCGATTGTTTGTGTTTGATCTGGATTTCTTGCAGTGTTGATAACAAAGTCGCCCGCCGTCAGAGTGATGAAGAAGAGAATGTTGGTTTGTTCCTTCCTTCACTGACGGCACGAGGGCAGGAGGCAGTACAACCAAACCACTTTTGGCATTAGGCTGCCAAGCGCTTAGAGAATCGCTGTGGCTCCTCTCACTGCACGATCTTGGGCGATTGAAACCGCCACCTTTCGGCTGACTGATCGCAGACAAATTTACTGAGTACAGTACGGAAGCTTATGGAATGATTGACCAATATTATATAACCAAAACCAGTCGCTTTCGTGCAAGGTACTGTCATCAGAAATTCTCTGAATAAGTCTCTTAATTTTATTTGCATGATCAAGCCACGCAATGCTCTACTTATACAAAGGCTTGCAAGCCAGTGATCGCACGACCTAAAATCAAACCTGAACAGATGGTCAGCTGTTGCTGGCTGTAGATTGGACATCATTCCAGTATAACTCACTGTGTATATCACTTTGCCCCTCATAAGTCTGAGTCACAAAGAGATTGGCAACGTGACGCCCAATATGATATTCGTCGCTGACCGCATTTCCACCAAATATCTCCTGCAGCCTGCACATGGTAAGCGGCGACTTTCTTCTCATCAGGGACCGGAACTTACACTCTGGAATTGATCAATGCTCTATCACAATTCTGTCGCTTGATCATCGAGATCATCTCAGGGGCAGCCTTCCCCTCATCCTTCAATCTACCGACTTGGGTAGCAGCCAGGATACCATAGGCGGCATCTGTCACAGCATCTGCAAGCTTCTTCTGCACAAGTTGATACTTAGCAATTGGATTATTCTTGAACTGCCTCCTTTCCAATGCATATGTCCTCGCCCTGTCTATGCAGTCTTCTAGCGCTCCCATAGTACCCCAAGCAATTCCGTAGCGCGCGGAATTGAGACAGCTGAACGGACCCCTTAGACCCTCAACATCCGGAAACATATTGGCTTCAGGTACAGGACATTCATCCAGTTGGATCATCCCAGTTATCGATGCCCGGAGACCATTCTTGTGTTTCAGCGGTGGCGTCTCCAGAGTTCCTGGGGGACACTGATCCCGCTCAATTACGAAGCCTCTTATCTTTCCTGTGCTCTCCAATTTGGCCCATACCAGTAGAAGTTCTGCAATTGGGGAGTTGGTAATCCAAGTCTTCGCACCGCTCATCGACAAGTACCCTTTCTTAGTTGGATGGGGTTTCGCGATTGTCTCCATACTGCCTGGGTCCGAACCGTGGTTAGGTTCAGTCAACCCGAAGCATCCTACCATTTGACCTTTTGCTAGCTTTGGTAACCACCTTTGCTTTTGTTCCTCGGTACCAAACTCGTCTATGCCACCCATGACCAACGAGCTTTGTACGGAATATCCGGACCTGTAACCTGAATCTATTCTCTCAACTTCTCTTGTAACGAGTCCTGACGCTACACTACTGACCCCAGCACAATCGTAGCCTTTGATAGTAGCGCCTAGGAGACCAAGTTCGCCCATCTCGAGGAGGATATTTCGGTCATAGTCTTCATTTCGATATGCATCTACGCGTTCGGTCAGTCGATGCTGTCAAGTAAGAGACGTGAGCAATATCAGGCGCACCTAGCACTCTCGGGAGTAGTCTTTCCTGACAGTATGATTTGGCCGTCTCTTGTATCGCTATTTCTTCTTCTGTGAACAAATTTGCAGCATCCAATGGATCTTGCCAGGTGAATGATGACGGCGTATGCGCGTACCGCTTCTGACCCCACAGCTGGATTGTCAGGGAAGTAGAGCGCCGGAACGCATGTCGAGCAACCAGGCGATTCATGGCGATCGTCATGGCTTCAACTGCTAGCAGATTAAAGCCAGTTCATGAAGGCAAGGGATCAAATCAATCATTGGGAAGCTTTTCTGAAATTGTAGAAGACAACAATTGAACTGCAATCCAATGCGGGGATCCTCTGGGGGAGCATGGCCGAGGCTTAAAGATCTCACAGCCGACAAGGCCTTCGTGGCGCTGATCTCCGCCCGAAAAAAGTAGTAAAATGAAAGTTATGACGTGACGATTGTGAAATTGGAGTTCGATTTCACTCAACGCGGGTGCGTGCAACTTTCGCGATAATAGTGAACACCGTCTGGAATAACTGTCAGCTATCGAAGCTAAACAGCCGTGCAACTTGCGCGATTCCTTCGCAACGCAGTCAGGATGGGTATCAAACGTGAGTCAAAGGTTTGCCGACCTTCAGGATCCTTCTAAGCTAACATGGTATTATAGAACTGTACCACGTCATTTCCGAGAACGCCCCAGATGCTGTCAAGACGGGCGAGATCAAAAATCACTTCGGCCGGAAGGTCGCAATTGTGAGTGACTAACCCCTCAAATATGTCGTAAGCTAACCAGAGACAGGATGCGTAAAGACTGATACCTCCTAATGACTGTCGGCTTCTAATTTTCGATAGATCTATGTCAATCTACAGTTTCCTCATTGCTGTGAGATCAGAAGGCCAACAATTGATGTCTGATACTGGAGAGACGACATCGCATCTCATGGGCATGTTCTACCGCACACTCAGAATTGTAGACAATGGTATCAAACCTCTCTATGTCTTCGACGGTGCCCCACCAAAATTGAAGTCTGGCGAGCTTGCCAAGAGATTTATGCGCAAGAGCGAGGCTCATGAGCAACACGAGGAGGCTAAGGAAACAGGAACAGCTGAAGAAGTCGAGCGATTTTCGAGGCGAACGGTGCGGGTGACTCGAGAGCATAATGAAGAGTGCAAGAAACTGCTCAAGCTGATGGGCATCCCTTATATCGATGCACCTACAGAGGCCGAAGCGCAATGTGCTGTTCTAGCTAGAGCAGGCAAAGTCTACGCAGCAGCAAGTGAGGACATGGATACTCTTTGCTTCAATGCGCCGATCCTTCTGCGACATCTTACATTCAGTGAGCAGAGGAAAGAACCTATCCAAGAAATCTTCCTTGACAGAGCATTGGAAGGATTGGGTATGGATAGAGACCAAGTAAGTATTGCTGACCCTTCCCAGAACACCAGCGATCCATGACCGCTAACGTCATTTCTTCCTACAACTAGTTTATCGACCTCTGCATACTGCTTGGCTGTGACTATCTCGACCCTATCCCCAAAGTTGGACCCAATACAGCTTTAAAGTTGATCCGCGACAATGGGAGCCTTGAAAAAGTCGTCGAACATATCCAATCAGATCCTAAAAAGAAATACACCATCCCTGATGATTGGCCATACCAAGACGCCCGTCTTCTCTTCAAAGAACCCGACGTTCGCCATGCTGACGACCCAGCGTGTGACTTCAAATGGGAAGCACCGGATGTTGAAGGCCTGGTGAAGTTCCTCGTCCACGATAAAGGTTTCAGCGAAGACCGGGTCCGGAGTGCGGCCGCAAGACTACAAAAGAACGTCAAGACAGCGCAACAGAGCCGGTTGGAAGGATTTTTCAAGCCGAGAGAGAAGACGGACGAAGAGAAGAAGGATCTGAAGAGAAAGCACGAGGAGAAGCTCGAGGAGGCGAAGAAGAAGAAAAAGGAAGATACTAAAGCGAAGAAGGAGGCAAAGGCCAAGCCGCGAGGTACTGCTTGATCAGCTCTCTTTCAGCTTCCTCGCCTTCAACATCTCTTCGCAACTTCTTCGCAACATCAGTCTCCTCCGTCGATATCTCCCTTCCCTCTTAATACCAAAAGTATTACCTCGAAATCCCACCTCCCAAACCTGGAAAGAGAAGAGGCAGAGCTATCACACCCCCTCGCACCAACGACCGATCACCAGTCCAAACCCGAAAGAAGCTTATCAAACCCCTCTGTATTTCTAACCTAAGAGGGTGAGTGAAAGCTTGTGCGCGAGACACCAAATTACGAGCTGCTGCAACACCATACCTACCTACCTCCCTGCCTCCATGCCTTCCTGCCTCCGCTTTTTCCCATTCACTTTAACCACGAACTCAATATTTTCTTTTTTCACGCTTCAAACCAGGAACCTCCCACAGCAGTCCTCTCACGGGGTTGATAGATCGGACTAAGGGGGCAAAAGCAAGCAAGCGAGCGAGCGAGTGAGCGAGTGAGCGAGTGAGTGAGTGGGTGGGCGGACAGGACACCACGGCGGGCAAACAAAAACAGGAGCTCGAGATGTGCTTTTCTGGCTGGGTTTATGTGGCCTATCTGGAAGTAGGTAGTTACATTAAGTAACAGAGAGACAGTAATATCACGCACGTCACGATGTGAATGGGTAGATGCAATGTTCACCTTATCAATATGAATGATTTCAAGTCCACTATCTACATAATGTACGTATGTAGTCATGACACACACACATAACATACATTGTCATTTAGTAAGTCATATTTTTAGAACGGAAGAGTTCACTCGATGGTTATATCAGTCAACCAGTCAGTCCTCGAGAAAAGAATAGAAAGAGCAATGAAGAGCAATATGAACTATCATTTCAGGGATCGTAAAGCTATTGTACATTTTTTGTGGTATGAATAAGTGTCTGGTACGAGGAGCAGCAGCAAGAGGGTTTAGGAGTAATCATGTAGTCAGCTCGCTAAGTGAAGAACGCCCATGAGACTCTCGACGTGCGAAGCTCTTGGGAGAAACTCGGTCATCTCATCCAGGAACGCCCCAGTTCCGGCCCAGTCCTTCCCATTCCATTGCGTCGTAAATCTTGTCATTCCCAGCAGACCCTCGAAAAGAAGCTCCTGGTGATTTCGGTAAGAAAGGTGGGATTTCTGGCCAGCAGTTCTGACACACGTCCCATTAATTCTTGGGAGCGATCCGTTTACAAACCAAATTTGTCTCCGACACCGCCAGCGAGTTTCCCAATGTCTGCGTTACCCTTGGCCACATCATTCAATTCACCCTCTCCCAAGTCCGCAGCTGGGTTGGACTTCAATCGATCCTTCATGGCTCCCTCGAGCTTCGCGCTGCCTGTTTTCTCCAAGACCTTGAGTTCGGCTTTGGCTTCGGCCTTGAAGTACTTCTCGGCAACGAATTTGTAGAAGGGGTCTAAGGCACCGGAGAAGTGGAGACCGACTAGAATAGCAATGACAGAAGTGATGGCGATCAAGGTTGTTGAGATAGCAGTGGTAGATGTTGTTGCGAGAGTGGGATTCTTGCCGGCAGCTGAGGCACTGGCAGACGCGGCGGCGAGAGATGCGCTGGAGGCAGATTTGGTTGCAGAGCTAGAGAGGGATGAAGCCTTGTCGCTGGCGACCGAGGAGATAGAAGATGCTGATTTGCCCATTTTGACTGAGAGCTATTGGTTGATAATGGTAATGGATAGACGGTTTGGAATAGTAAGTTGAACTTGTCACTTGAGGTAGCTTGTGTTGTGTGATAGACAAGAAGAGAGTACGGTGTAAGTAACACTGTGCTGAGACCTTGATTGTAGACAAGAGGAAGAGACGAAACAACAATGAGATGCTTCTGGAGTTTTATGTATTGAAGAAAGAAATGGGGAAGTGACGTGTGAAGAGGTGAAGGAGGTCCCGTTCACTTCCACTTCCACTTTCACTTTCACCTACACAGGCACTGGCACTGGCACGGCACGTCTTGCAGTTCAAGCAGGCCAACGGTGAAAGAACGAGAGGGGTAAGAATTGGCGAGTTACAAAGAATTAGCCCAGTTCATTGGCTGCTTTTCTTCTTTTCTATAAAAAACCTGTTTGGGCAATGTCATGGGTGAAAATTGTTTCGTTACTAACGTTACGTTCTATCGTGTGCCACATTCCGGTTCCCTGATTGTGCTGTTTCTGTTCAGCCACAAAGAATCCAAAGAATTGAACGATGATGGAGCGAAGTGTCGATGATCGACCGATGATCACAGAGGCACGTCATCCCTGTCCCCAGTTCCCAGTCCCCAGTCCCCGAGGCTTGGCATACAACCAAAACATCATCAGCCACGTCAAGCAAGAGAACACGAACCATTTCATAGTAGAAAATCTCATGAACGAATCAATCATACAGCGTAGACGCATGGTATATTTAGCATTGAGCAGCTTGTGTATGTTGTATATGTTCTTTTTGTGGTTGTACTATGTACTTTATGCCTAGGACCTATGCGTCACTCAGGTCAATATTCAGTTCAGTCTCGAATCCTTGTCCAGATCCGTCCCAGTCCGGAAAATATCCAGAAGATCAAAACACCTTTGGAAATGCTGTGGAAGTGTCGTTGTATAGAAACCAAAAGCGCTCCCTGTATCCCAAGAAAATGCATCATAAAGACTTTCCGTCTTGCTCGCTAGTTGCTGACACTCTTTTCTCAAATCAAGATTAATGTCCAATTTCTTTTCTCTCGTCGTACAAGTTTCCATCGTCTCCGTTACGTTCGTTTCTGTGGCTGGCTCGTCCACCATGTTGTCTGAGCTTGTTGAGTCGGTTTGTGGTCTCAGTGATTACTCTCCATCCGTCAATCGATCCAGAAGTGATATACTCAGGATCATGACGAGTAGACCGATGGTCACCACCACTAACAACCCAAAAGCAAACCATCCCAGCACCATGGCTGACGTACCAACTCCACTTTTCACGCTTCCATTCCCCAGATCTTGCGCTATCGTACTGGCAGCGACCGCCGCAGTGTGTTGCCACATGACTGATACCAATATAAAGACCGAGGCGATGAAAATGGTCGCCAAGGCAACCTGAGAGACTGGGCGAGATGGAAACGGTTTGACTTCTCGATCTGAGCCATCAGCAGATGTCTCCTCATGCCAACCGGGAAATGTTGCCAGTAGGATGAAGGTGAGAAAAGCGAGAACGATGGCGATAATACTGTGAGCACGGTCAGCAATTGGCATAGGCATCCAGAGTGTGGTGTACTCACATCAGGTAGGGAAAGACAATGGCGTCTTTGAATGTTGCGGCAACCCAGATCAAGTTGAGTGGATCCTGGTCCACGGAGACGAGATCTGCCAATGCCGAAGCATTCTGGTTGCACATATATGCTCCTCCATCCGGTTGTATGCAAATGCCGAAATATCCTACTCGCACATTCAGATCGGCTTGTCCGACAATGTTCGATATCGCTGTTGTCACTCCAGGGTCTACCTGTGCAGGAGCAAAATTGGGTGGGTAGGATTGGTAGTACAATGAGATCAGGTAGATGCTTGGTATTAGAGGGGACGCAGAGGAACAACCTGCTAATAGTAGTGCTGTTTGCTTGTGTTAGCTGATATGATACAACCCCAAGATCGGGAGACTTACAAAGTAATATGATCGCGATTGCAATAAATATCATGAGCACATGATGGTATCCAATCTGGAGGAACCTAGGCATCGCTGTAGGGAACCTCATTGTGATGGATGCTCAATTGCTACCTTCTCTCTTCACTGTCAATTGCGCAACACCTTCCAATCTCCTGGTATGGCCGTCCCACTGGACGGTGCGTCTTGTTGATCTCTCAGTCCTGACGATGCTATCACCTAAGGTTCGCTAGATGCTGACGGTATCAACGGCGAGAGGTATACCACGTGGTCGACGGGTATATCGTAGGAACGTGTGAGGGAACAATTGGATTGTTTGAGGTCGAGGAATGTTCGGGAGCGGAGAGCGTTGAGAGGAATGTGGAATAGCGGGTGAGATATCAAATGTGTCGACGTCTCGTACTGTACGTGCCTTCAGTCAAGTCAGAATACAACACTGTCTTTGGTGAGATAATCTCAAGAAGTATTTGGTTTGCATATGCAAGAATGGGGGGAGAGAGAGAGAGGGAGAAGGGAAGGAGAAGGAGGAAAGGCGGGCGTAGCTCGAGTATGAGTAGGAAGATCGGTTCTTTTTTTCTTTTGCCGTGCAACCAATCTATTGTCTCCTGATACACGACAGTCAATCGGTGAGGCGAATCGGTGGGAAAGGAGTAGCAGATTAGCAAGAGGCTGGTAGAATATGCGATGGCTGGTTGAGAAAGTGAGAAAAGCTACAGTGGTCCAGTACAACTTAGCATCTTTTTTTCTGTGGCGGGTGGTTGGTAAACCCATGCAAACCAAGATGATGCACTTGTCTGCGATTGTTTACCTAGACAACGGATGCCCCCGCAATTACCCGTCACATTCGACGGTTTCTAATGGGATTTTAGTTAAGAGATTCAGGTACCAAGAGCCAAGTCCGTTAAGCGCACCAATTAGTCTCAACGGGAAGAGCCCTGATCCCTGTCAACCACTAACTAATCTCCAAAGGGTAATCCACTCCCAGCCTCTTCCTTGAGATTTCATCATAAGTCCAGATCCAGATCCAGACCCAGAACAATAATACCAGTGCGCACTGTCCAACAGCGTTTATTCAACGAGGGAGACTGACTACACTTCCGAAATCATGTCTGGGGAGTTATACACTCACGAAGCTCAGGTTGAATGACTTCATACAGGGACTTAGGCTTCGTAACACCAATATCATTAATTCCTTGAATTGAGGTGTCTAATGTAAAATACATGCATGCTCGCTCAAGACCGCCTTATCGCAACAACACCTAGACAGATGCATGGCTACCCAATAGAGATGAAAAACTGCCAACGACACTCACAACCCAAACGCCAACATTGATTCCATTTGTGGTTGAGGGAGGTCTCACCGTGCTTGAAATGCAAAACGCTGCAAATCCAATGGTGTACCGCGAGCGGGAAGATCATCATCCTCGTCGTCGCTTTTTGGGATGATCAGATCCTCGCTCCCTTGAAAGGCTGTGCACTTTTCGGGCTCCGAGAACAATGACACGTCCTCAACCCTCAGGCCACGATTGCCCTTAATTACTGAACCCTGACAAGGTATGTCGCTATCAACATGACCTTGGACACAGATAGAAGACTTTGACTTGTGAAGAGCGGGATGACTCGCTGACTGCGTTAACATCCCGGAGCGTTGTGGCTTTCTACGGGCTGGCTCTTCAAATGCTGTCTTGCAAAGCTGGACTTTTTCTTCCATAGTCTGATTGACCTGCCCACTTGTCGGCCTCGAGGGAGATGCGGTCGTTACCGCTGCGTCGTTAGACTTAGTAACGCCTGCAAAACTAGGTGCCGATGGACGTTCAGCTCGATAAGAGAATTTGTCCAGAAAATTGGCACTCTGGTTTCGCACATGATAGTCGAGAAGATCAATGAAAGACTCGCCATCTGCGTCGCCAGCCACCGAAGTCGCGGCTGTTGATTGACTAATATTGCTCTTCTGAGAAGTCAAGCTAGACGTTCCCGAACCAGTATCCGCAAAGGATGGAGCCTCGGTCTCATCTAAACGAGGTGGTGAGCTCGCGGGAACCACTTCCACTTCTCCCTCGACTTCCCGTCCTCCTGCGACCGATTGGAATCTATCGTTTTCATGGTCTATCACGTCGGCAACGTCATGTGCCACTTCCGGCATCTGAGAGAATATATCGTCAACCGAATCATCGGAGAAGACTCCAAAAGTTGCCCTCTTCGCTTTCTTGACTTTTCCAGGGATCTTGCTAGGGGTACTGCTCATTTGTGCAAAGAAAGGGCTTGCGACATCGTTCACAAGATTATGGGGCTCTTCGGCATCCGAGCACAATCTCTGTCTTTTTGGCGGCTGATAGTCTGATAACCTCGAAGCATTGGATAAAAACGTCTCTGTATCTGAACGTGTAGGCACCGCTCGAGGCGCTGAGTGAATTGCAGGACTTGGACTCGGAGTTGCTAACCAAGAAACATTTGAATGGCGTTGGAGTAATCGCTGCTGAGAAGGCGAAGGGGTCAGACTGTTCGGGTCCAACTCTGCAAGGGGTGTCCGCTTTTTGAAGAATGATGTGACCCTTTTGTTATCTTTGAGGTCTTCGGTCGTTCCAAATGTGTGCCGCCTGTTCTCTCCGAATTTGGGTGCCTTGGTGGCGAGCGGTAGTCCACCCTTACTCGACTTAGCTCTCACTGGAATGGGCGTCTTCGTCATTGGATCAAGTTCACCAGAAGCGACTAGGACTGCAGTTTGAGCTTCCACTTGCTCTCCTAAATATGGCATATCGCTTTCGCTGATGCCATGGGGCAACTCAGTAAGGAAGACAAGTTCCTTTGCGATCGGACAGAAAACACGATGGTGCACAAATGACCTCTCAGCCTGTTCAAACTTTGCCGCATAATCTGGAGGTATAGGCATTCCTTCGAACTGGATGGTCCTAAGGATCTTGTCAATCGCCTTGTGCTTGCGGACGAGCCGGTAAGCTGTCTTCAACCCCATGTTTGGCAGACTGTCAAGGTAATCACATCCGCTCAAGATAGCCATTCGTCTGAAGTCGGCATCTGTCCAACCAATCAAACTTATATCCCTAACAGCAGTGAACTCGTTCCGATTGACCTCGATACAGTTCCCATACTGATCGAGTTTTGTCAAGAGCCGATGTACACCAAATACCAGTAGATCCGAATCCTCTGATAGAACACCATTGATTATGCCCTTTCGTTCGAGGTACGCTAGTTGGGCATCAGCCTCATACGGCGCCACCACATATGTAACATCCAACTTCTTCAGCTCTTGTATCAATTCATGCGTCATCTGGGGTGTTACATCGATCGCTTTTTGGAGAGTTATGTGCGCTTGCGCAGTCTTCCCAGCGTTCAATAGCTCCAGTCCTTCTCTTTTCGCATCATTTCTTCTTTCGCGTCTGGAAGCTTCGGTTTTCGCTTTACTGGGGAGGTGATCTCCGTCAAAAACAAGGTACGGCTTGATTCCAAAGTGAACAAGCATACGGACGCGATGTAGGACGTAATCAATATGTCTTCGGGTTGGTCTATCAAGCGCAAGGTCTATAGCGCAAGCTACGACCCCTCTATGGAGCCAGCCGTAGGCATCGACTCCGAGAGTCTGTCCCTTGAACTTTTTTAGGTGACATGGTTTGTGAATCGACTTGAGCAGAGGGAGAAGGCCTGTGATGCCCATGACGACCCAATGCTGCTGTTATCTCCGTCCGTAACCTGTTGTTGACATATTCCGAGTCCAACTTATAACATTGGTTCTAATGATGCGCTTCACCGGAGGTCTTGTATGAAATAGGGCTTCAGATTCCAGGGTGAGATTGAGAGATCATGGACAGAGACTTGCTTCTCTAGATGATGTGTTGTCTACCACTCTCCAGTATTTTGGCTAAAGGCATTTTGGCCTGACGCGCTTTCCACAGGGACGCGACCTATGTTAAGCTTCACCGCCTTCTCCACAGCCCACGAGAAGTGTAACTGATGTTTAATCTGAAAGACCGCGGTTCTCCACTGATTAGATATTCTGCCACAAAATTTCCAGGTCAGACAATCCACAGTTTCATCGAAGTGATCTCTGCTCTCTGCATCAGAACCTCCAGGGAAATTACTCTCGATCATGGCGCGGGCACTGTCGAAGGTTCAAAAGAAGGTCGCAAAAAAGAGAGGAGGAAAGTTGAACGCTCTCCATGAAAACAGTAGAGATAGTCAGCGGTTGCGTCGTGCAGGCGCACGGGAAGAGAAAATTGCAAAGATAATGCAGGCTGCTAAGTCGGCCAATCAAGTTTATGGTAAGGTCTATCGTTCGATCATTCCTTGTCGTAAGTAGTAACGTTGTTCCCAGTATACCGGGTTGCGTGGTTTCAGGACGCAATCTCTGAGCATGACGAGAACGAAAAAGACAAAGACATCACCGACCAATCCTTACACGACTTGACAACAGGCTTCATCAGTCGTCTTGATGAAGAGTTCGAAGAAGCAAAGTCGCAACGCCGACCCGGCCGTCCACCCAGTTCATTGGAAAGTCAGCTGAAGCTCCAGCAGGATACCGAAAATAAAGAATATAAATCAGGTCTCTGGGTTCCAGATGTGAGAGACAAGACTTGCAGAGAGAGGTTAGAGAGATGGAGTGGTGAATGGGCTGGTATGAACACTTTAAAATTTGTTCGTGTGATGAAAGATGGAACTATCAAAGATTCAAGCTTCCCACCGAAAGGGTTGTCGTAATCTCATGATCATACGGACTTCCTCGATGCGTCAATGTTATCACACTAGCTTTGCAAGAAGCGGCTGTCAGAGTTGGGCTATAGAGCTGGATGAGGCTGTTCTTTCTCAGCCTAGGACGGTTTTCGGATGCCGTTGTTCGCTTCTTTGATCACAACCCATATCGGACGTTAATTCAGCATCAGCTGTGAGCTCTCTTTGTTGGGAAACAGCTCAACAATGATCAGCTGTCCTTCCTCCGGCGGACTCAGTCTTCACATAGCAGCTCTCCAGATCGTCTATCATTGGGCCACCATCGATTCAGAAAGGAACCATTATTCGCCATCCTATGGAGCTCTCTAGATCGTTGTTTTGTTCCACTTCCGAGATCTACACATCTCCCTCAAATGTCGTCTTTATTGTCAATGGCTCATATGCCAACATTCCATAAGGCAGCTTGCATCTCTTTCCAAATTGTAAATCCTGTCGGCCAATATCTTTGGGATCTCATCCAGATCAGATCGTATACAGAACGAATGTCGGTAGCAGCGAATACCTCAGCCGGTATTACTCTATTAATAGACGGCTATGTATACATGGCAAGACTCAGCTTGGACGATCACTCATCACAAGAGATCATCAGGCCTGGGAGAGCACTAACCGCTCTCAACCTTTTGCCGTCGTCATAAATCTCTCGAAGACAATCACACCTTCCGATAATCTATTTCAGCCGCAATGCTCAACCCAAGCTCATCAATGTGTCACAAGCAACAAAGAACCACCGAACAAACAGCCGTCTACCTCTCTGATAAACTAACTGCAAATGAGAGATGCCAGTCGCTTCGTAAGCACTGTTCCTGACGAAGCTTACTACACGCAGCAGAACCCATCTCAAAATTCTGCTATGATGCCCGAGAGCCCTTTTCCTCTTTGTGGCTCTAAATTACACGTGCGTGCATACAGACAGATACACATACATATATACCTTAGGTATCTACCTAACCTATATATACTTTCCGACATGAGGTACACATCTACCATGAGAGTCAGGGGTTCAGGTACGATTGTATACATGTGACACAGAACGACGAAGACTAGTAAACAGAGTGATTGACTACTATCTGGAAGCTGTCATAGTCTGCATTGCGTTCCTCGGATTCTCTACAGATTACTCCCTCCTACATACAACCCTACATAATTAGCTACTGAGGTAGAAATTGCATGTTCAGAATGACCGCTACTTCCGTTCCAGGAGGTGCAGACTGCCGACTCAAACCATCCGCCATTATCAGGTCGCCATGGAGCAGCAACTCTGGATCCAGCCCAAGTTGGCGGTCTGCTAATCCAATTTCCATCAACCAGCTCCGAGTCGTCGCGCGCGCCTTTGCGTTGCCTACAGGTCACCAACGAACGGCGGGCACACTCATCCTCGATGATGGCCATGGACCAGACGGCCGAAACAACATGAAATGCGTCATCCTCCCAGTGCTGAAGAAAGTACCAGCGGAGACAATGGACCATTACGTCCTGATCGTGAGCCGAAAGCAGGACGTCGACGGCGTGGATATATTCGAAAGGATCGGAGTCGGCATGATCCCCGGAGCGTGGATTTGGTCCAACGAGCCTGGAAAACACGCCCTGCTCTGTTAGAGAAGACTCTACTCCTTTTTGTTTTGTTGGATTAAAGAGAAAAGAAAAAGGGTTAGGGGGGTGGGGAAGGCAGGAACTGAGAAAGAAAGAAAGAAAGAAAGAAAGAAAGAATCAGAGAGAGATGATAAGGAGTTAGGGTAGAATCGGGAACTTCTATAGTTAAATCTAGATACGCAGATAAGGTGATTTCTACAAGTGTAGTGCGGTAAGCAAGCAAGCGAGCAAGCAAGTAAATAACGAGGGAGAAGAAGATGTCGAGGAGGAGGGGGAGGAGGAGGTATTGGGAGAAGAGAAGAAGATGGAAGTTCTGGCGGCCAAGAAGGGAGAGGGGGGAGATTGTTCCTTTCGGTATTATTATTTTAGTTGATTAAAACGAGAAGTTCTCTCTCTTTCTCTCATTCTCGTGGAGTCCTTCATTCCTTCCTTCCTTTGTGTTGGGGGGTTCTCTTGTGGATGGCCCTTGTTTGCTCATCTGCTGCACGTACTAGTTTGTGGCTTGATGGGTTTTTTAATATACATTTGCTCGTTGACTTGATCGGGTAAACTGCGCTGGGTGTGGTATTACAACTTGGAAAATCCGTCTCGACCAGGGAGGACTTGGCCAGGGAGGGTGAAAAGACAAATACGAAGTCGGTTGGTTCAGGCGTCGATAAAGCCTTTAACGTCTATAAAACCAGTTAGTACTATGGAACATCACGAGAGTCTTGAAGAAGCCACTTACCGCCCAACCACTTAATATACTCTCTTTGCTCCTTAAAGTCAATATAATCTGGCACAAACTGCGCCAGAGCAGAGTTGATTCCTCTCTCATCCATATACCTCTCAAACAAGATCTGCAAATCCTCGTCTAGGTTGTTGAATGGTGGGCCGGCGTAAATCTCGCTTCTCTTGAAGTCTTTCTCAGCTGTTTGGGCATCGGCCAAATCGGCGCTAGGGAAGTAGTAGACGTTCTCAACGTCAATAACACCATCGTTTGCGATGGTCTCGAGTTGAAGAGCACCTCCACTGGGCTTGGTGATGGTGACAGTGACACGGACAGGGTAGGCAGGCATCAATTCATCGTCACCAGCATCCTCCTCGTCGGCAAGCTCCTCACGGTCGGCAGGCGCCACGCTGTCTTCGGGGGCAACATTGAAATTACCGTCAGCTGTACGACCGGAGTTGACGGTCCCCTTGGAACGAGAGCCAGAGGATTGTGGTGTAAGGTCATCCATGTCTTCGTCACCTAGAGCGTTGTCCTCCCCAAATTGATCTGGGTCCTGATCGAGAGCGTTCAAGTCGGCAATGGAGAATACGACCTTGATACTGTAGCGCTGTTAGTTTATGAACATAGACTGTGCAGCTAAAGACGACTCACTTCTCGTCCCCGAACTTCCTCGTCAAAATGACCTCTTCGTTACCAGGGGTATCCTGAATCTGCGCGTCATATGAGTAAATGAAACTGAAGCACAATCATTCAGAGTGCTGACCTTGAATCCACCATTCTCCGCGAAATCTTGAAGTGGTTCTGGTAGCTGTTCGGAGTCTTTGGATTCTTTCTCAAGGCTAAGCTCTTGTTCGATCTTCGCTGACAATTCGGTATCGACTATAAAAAACTATCAGTATTGAGAATCATGGCATGAGCGTGCCTATCATGAATCAGAGCTTACCTTGACCAGCAGGTTCAAAGCGGAATGGCGATGTTGTGAATGTCCTATACGCAGGTCTTGTCGCTGCGACCCATGATGAACGCAGAACGCTTGGTCTTGGGACTGTTGACAAAGAGCGTGTGATCAAGGGTTGTCTCAAAGCTGATTTGGGCACGGCCCGGGAAAGCGCACGTAGAGAGAACATTGTGATGCTCCTCAGTTGGTTTTACTAGATTAGTTGCAGTGGTAGAGATGCAGCAGTGTTAACGAAGCTAAATGAAGCTTTAGTTATCGAACGGTGATGAAAGTTCATGAAATTTTTAGCGTCGCTTCGAAAATCATATTTACCGTTCCGATGTCATCACATGCTAATTGCTCATGTCGACTCCGCACGTCTGTTTGTTTATTTGGCCCTTCAACCACTAAGTACATAATCTTAGGCATCAGGAGTATTAACTTATTGATATTCTGAAGTACCCCCAATCATCCCAGGAGAGAAGAAATACTGGGCATCTAAGATTGCACATGAAGAATCTATCTCGGGATAGCTTATGTCATCAAGACAGCAGCAACGCAGCTCATCCGAAGTCAAGCCTGAGCACTGCAGATTCAGGAGGCCTGGATCTCGCAAGTCCCAGCTTGACAGAACATGAAATTGAAAAAAGATCGATTGTCCTAGACGGCCAAGTAGACTGACAGAACCCAGCCACAGATCCAGTAAACTGCCATATTATCACCTGCTTTTTCTGACGCCAATTCCCTCTCAGTATTCATGAAGATCTTAGAAATTCGGCGCAAAGAATCATGCTTTAAACTGCAGCGTCTTGTTCTCCTTTGGAGAAACTATCCCAGGGTTGGTAACAGGTGAAAGTTGAAGCGGGCGCAGCTGTGGCTTGCTTGTTCGCTGATTGAGTCGCCGTACTTGCTTTTCGACAAATCCTTTTGGGAAACCAGGATGTGCCCTATTAGGATGATTTAAATAAGGGTTCTCCGGCAATGGTTCATAAGAAGAATAGATGGGTGTCAGAACCGAAAAGACAGTGCTAGGCTCTGTGACAGAGCAATCAGTCCACTCGGAACCATTGCTGACAGAATTGCGTCTAGATCGAGTGGCTGTCTCTGATCTTACCATGAAGATCGATGCCCGCTGTGGTGGAGAGTGCAATTCGATTTCATATGGTGTTTCATCCTCGCGCTGCCAACATCGTATGAAGTAGTTACGGTCACTGTAAGTGGGCTTGGGTTCTTGTGGCAGGTAAGGTGGCGGTGGTGCTTCTTTGCCAGCACATTTGTGCTTCGGGCTGAGAGTCTTATCCTGCCTCCTGTTTATCTTCAGTGTGCTACACTCAACTGCGGTTGCCTCTAGATCCTTTTCACGCTGGTCTTTGGTGAAGCCGACATCTTCGGAGTTCTTATGTAACTTCTTGCGCCTCGTGCGACGGAGAAGAATTGTGGCAAACAGGATTGCTATGATGAAGATAGTAAGTATGACACCGAGTGCAGCGAGCTGATGGGCGGCTGGTCTCTGGCCCTCGTGGCTGTCAGGTACGCCTGCTTGGAAAGGATCTCCGTTGATCTTGATGGCAACCAATGTCGTTGAGGAGACACCTGAAGTAGTGATAGATAAGGTGGGTTGGGGGATAATCCTTGGTGTGGTCGGGTTGGCAGAAGTTAACGCAAGAGGAGCACTGTCGGTGCTTCTGGAAGTACTGATGGCAGGCCCAAGGATATAGAAAGGACTAGCCTCTGCGAAGACCATTCTGTGAGCTAAAAAATGGTTGATCTGGAGGGCGAGGACAAGGAAACAGACAATTGATATTGTCATTGTGGGGGAATGATGCTGACCGAAGTCGAATGAGCGTGATGAGATGGCTACGTTCAGAGAGACCGTCGAAATGGAGAAGCGAATCCAGAAGGTGTGAAGGTGAGAATGGCAGACAGTGTATGTGTTTTACGGTGCTTTTGTGTGAAAGGAAGTTAAAGAACGTCGCTGACAGGGACTTGTCTGGAAAAGAGTGACTGATGGTAAGAATTGAAGGCAGAAGACAGCAAACGTTGTGGGTTGTGGCAGCACAAGTGAAGTACGTGATTTCTTAGATGGAGATTGTCCCGGTGAATGACTTCAGCAAAAGAGTTGTGGAGGAGAAGAAAGAGAAAAACGGATTGGATTGACTTGAATTGACAATAAAGAACCAGTGTCATCGTCGATCCATTTCGTCCCCAGATCCTCTTCCAAGTATTGAACTCCCATTGCAATATCCCAACAAATCAGGGAAAGTACGTATTGTTCAAGGAAGGAGCATTCTCCCTCCATTCATCTCCGACGTTCATCTTGAAATCCCCAGATGATCTATCTATTATGCATGCACATAAGATGCCTGACATATCCTATCCGGATCTACCCTCAAATCATTGCAAATCAAGAACCCTAACAACGCGATATCGTTACTCGAGTTGAGCTTTACGCAACTTACCTGGTTGAGACCTGGTTGACGGCAGTACAATCGGTCAGCAGGACATCAAGCAGGTCTGATGTCGGTGCAGGTGCAATCAAAGGGGCGACTGGCCCTTCGTGTCATCTTCCCAGAATCCATGAATCGGTGGCATTGCAATCAGTTCACAACTTCTCGAAAGTCGGTTTCTTCCTCTGGAGAGTCGCCTCCATGGCTTGCCCTATATCGCTTGTCTGAATCATTCCCGCATTCCAAACAGCGGTGTATTCCAGTCCCTCTTCCACCGTTCTCCCATAGCTGTAGTCAAGGATCCTCTTAGTTCCCTGCACCGCTACAGGGCTCTTGCCAGCAATGAATTGAGCTATCTTCAGCCCTTCTGACAACATCTGAGCTTTATTGCTCAATACTTGAGACACGAACGAATGTGATAGAGCTTCAGCGGCGTTGAACTCCCGGGCCGTGAGACAGATCTCCTTCACCCATGATGACGGTCCACCACACACTTTCGGTAACCGCGACAATGTTCCGATATCAGCAGCGAGGCCAATATCAATCTCCTTCACACTAAATCTCGTGTCCTCCGTGCACAATCTGATATCAGCACAGGCTCCAATATCGATAGCTAGACCATATGAAAAACCATGGTAGAGAACGATAACGGGCTTTGCACAGTCTGCTACTGCCGTTATGCAAGCTTGGAATTCTCGGATATAATTGATGTTTTTGACTGCCGTTCGGGCAGGGTCACCAGAACCTCGTAGCATGGATGATTCCGCTGCATGCTTAATGTCCAACCCAGCTGTAAAGGCTTTGTCTCCAGCACCAGAGAGGAGAATACACCGAACATTGGGGTCGGTGTGTAATGTCTTGAATATGACGGCCAGTTCAAGCCACATCCTGGATGACAGTCAGCTGACAGATGCTTAGTATCCCACGCAATTCAAAGATCGCGAAAGATGGCAATCAGCAAGATAGTCTCGGAAAGCATTCGAGATATAGGACTCACGCTTCAAAAAAGGCATTCATCTTCTCCGGCCGATTGATCTCAACTTGAACCACCCACTCCGCCGGCGTCGTCACGTTGAAAAACCGCGGCTGATTCATAGTCTCTCTAACTGATCAACTCCTTGTGATCGATCGCTCAGCAAGGTCTATCCGCGAGTAAACCACCAGATCCTCAAAATACGACGTTGAGCAAAAAGGATGATCGTTTCAGCCTTGTTCGAAGAGAGTAGTAACGTTGGATATGTAGTTTATGTAGACACAAGGGATTCGGGAGCTTAGAAAGGGGTAAGGTAATGCTTAGATGGAATTGAGACAATGGGTGTAACTAAGTACTGTAGACAGAAGATATATATGGACTCTCGAATATCAGCCGGATGAATAAATAAATGCACGTTTAACATGTAGGTAGGGAGACGATGCTTTTATGCGTCTTTAATATATCTATTTCAGGCTTTCCTTCGATCTTGCCGAGGTCCAAGGATAAAATGATCCATCTCCTAACAACCAACCACATGAAGGGAACAACGGACAGACAAACATCGGTATACAATCACCATCATCATTATCCGACATATTTAAACCACGGCAGATATATTTATATATCAGTCACAGATTACTCAATTCGGTACATTGCCAGCTGCATGCATCAGAGAACAATTATCTTATCCTAGATACGTAGTACCTATGTACTAATAGTAGTCAGACCGAGCACCTATGATCCAATTCCCTATATAGCCAGCCAGCCAGCAACATTCATCCATTCATGTCAGTCGTTTCAGATCGTTCGTTGATTCCATTTCTCTTCCAAACCCGAGAGAGAGAGAAAGAGAAAATTGAGAGCAAAGTAGATTATTCAGGGATCAGATATGTAAGTAAATAAGAAGACAAGGTAGGTAAAAAGAAAAGAAAAGAGAAGAGAAAAAGGTCAGAACGACAAGATGTAGGACTTCCCAGATTCGATCTTTATCCGGTGACTATGTCTTGTAACTGTATGATCGGTCGGCAATTACATGTTTTTATTCATGCGAGAAAGCGCGTATGAAATGTTCGATACTGCTGTCACCGCCAAGCGCCTCGCGGAATAATTCAGTCTTCGCAACATGACAATAAAAGTCCTTGAGGACTTGATGGTCAAAATTGGATAATTCACCTTGTCTGAGCAATATATCGTGCAAGATGAGCCACACGTCTTGTTCCAGTTGGCCAACCCTGTCACCCTCAGGGCCGAGACGGAGCAGAGAACTCTCCTCAATGACGTGCTTGAGATCTAGAAGTACTCTGGTAGGACTGGCACTCATGGGTCGCGTCGCTTTGTGCCCATGCCAGGATATTTGAATTGCTGTCAATCTGGGATGAATCTCAACTGGTTCGGTGGGACAGAAATGTGCCACAATTTGTCTGAAGCCTTTCAGCTTGACAAAACCAAACTTCGGATCTGTCTCCTTTCCACCGACTTCGGGTTGCTTGCGACTAGCTGTGGAATTCTCAACGACAAAGGGAACCCGAGCTTTCGTCAAACACAGCTTGACCCGCAAGTCAGCGATTGGGTCGATGGACGGGGATAGGATTAGCACGGACTCGGTTTTCGAACCTAACGACTTTCCTAGCATATGAGTGCTTGGCTCCTTCGCTGGTACTTCTTGCAGGGTCGAGTTTGGACCATTGAAATTGTTTCTCGTTGTTGTGAAGTTGACAACGTCAAATCCTTTGCCGTATGTGGAGTCCCAATCAAACTCGGCTGCTTGATGATTTTCCTTGCCAAATGCGGCGACCATACTTTCGACTTGTGTCTGGTCGTCGATAGCAATGCTTCTAGGTGACTGAGCAAGCTTGCTCGTCGCTCCTTGACCCCAGATGAGGCCCGCGTCTGGGTTTACAAACGTCCCAATTTGACGGAATGTGAGCGATACTCTTTCTCCATTGAAGGCTAGTTCCTCTTGCTGTTTCTCTTCTGCCCGCCTCTTGTCAGCGCGAATAGAATGTAGCCATCCTTTGTTTGTGGCTGGACCGAGCACGAAGAGCGAGTTGTGTGGCAAAGGGATACGCTGGTTTCTTCTGACTTCATCTTTTTCGGAGCTGTCACCCTTCTCAAAAGAGCTGGCAGCAACTAACGTTGAGGCCGCTGCATGGTCCCTCGCCGATGCCCGGTGGCTCCTTTTGGTTCTCAAGATCATCGTCCTTTGAGCCCCCAAGCTGAAATTGGCGATGCTTGTATCACGAACGATGTCAAGAGTCTTGTCCGAGTGCTCAGATATGCTGTCCTCGCCGCTACGGTAGAGCTGTATCAACACGTGGTTGCAAGGCTGGCCCAAGACTTTCTGCACACGTTCCTTGATCATGGCTACCGTGGGTGAGTAGGGTAACAATGGCGGTGATTCGTCGGCTGGATGTCGGTAAATGGGTTGCGAGCTATCTTTCTGTACCCAGCCTTGAACCGCAACCAGACGAGGCACCTCTCCAGAACGATGATACATCTTCTGCCATTGCACCTCGTCCTTTAGACGTTCAAACAGCCCATCAAGCGTTGACTCAGGTATGACATTCGAGACAAGATAGCTATCACCTTCTCCAAACCTTTCTTCGATCACTGTACTCGAAATCTTGGGTACCCTCAGAGCCATGTTCCCAGAATTATCATACGGGTTCGCCGGATCTGGAAGTCGCGACATAATCAATTCCCTCTCTTCGACAGCTCCCGGGGTTTCGACATCTCTTGTGGGCGATTTCTTGTGTCTGTGACTGGGGTTCCTCCTAACACCTTCTTCGCTGGGTGACTGTTTATTGGTTCTTCTTCTTCGAATCGGACGTGCTTCTATTCTTCGTGGCTCAGCGCTAGAAGCTGTTTTCCGCGCACTTCGAGAGCTTGCCATTGACGCTACTTCTCTGAGGATATCGTGTAACTCACCATCCTCCGTCGAGCGCTTCCGTGGTGGGCTTGAGCGGGAATCAACATTCCCCTCAAAATCGCCCTCTCTGGACCGTACCCGGCATAGTTCCGGCGAGGTTGACAGCGATGATCTGCTTGATTCCCTACTCCTAACTGTATTGGAAGTGGAGCGATGGCTCTTCCGCGAGTCATTGTTGACCTTCTTGATCCAATCTTCGACTCTCGGCCGGAGGGTGAGACTGTCTGAGCTGCCTCTGGCGGTAGGCTTCCGTGTATGAGCCTGCTTCTCAGAGACAAGTTCAGAGCCTGTCTCGCCATCACCATTCAGGAGCGCTATGAGCTCACCGCTTGAGATGGCATCTGCACCCATCATATCCTTCATTTGCCGAAGGGCCTCGTCGTGGCACAACGCACTGCCATGGCTCATGCAATCCTCAACGATCGTAATCGTAAACCCATATCGAATCGCATCCACCGCTGTCGCGTACACTGAAATGTGGGATAAAGAACCACATAGAAATAGCTCAGTGACCAATTTGGTTCGTAAAGTCATCAACAATGACCCTGTTGCGAAGGCTGAATAATCCGATTTCGTGATCACGAGGTCAGATGAGCTTATGACCGATTCTAGCTCTTCGGGCATCTGGCAACCGTTCGATCCAGGCAAGCAACATCGTTTATGGGCATCATCGACAAAATCTGCAAGAAATGCTTCGCCGTCGGTTTCGTTGATGACAGCAGGGTCGGCGGATTGCAGGACATGGTCCGGCTCGTCGAGATCCTGAGGCAAGAAGCGTGGTAAGATTACTACATAGCTCCCAGTTTCGGTTGAAACAGTCTCCCGCGGACTCTCGTATTCAGTAGTGACCCATACCACTTCACCCGTCTCTCGAAACTCTTTCGCCAACGCGACTACACGGGGAACAATTGCTTCTGCATCTTTGACAGCAAGCTTCCCCTCTCTTGAGACGAAGTCATTCTGCAAGTCAAGAAGGAGTAGCGCTCTCTTGGTTGGGACTGGTGGGGCGTCGAAGGTCGCCCCTAGAAACATCGTTTATCCAGGCATCAAACCGGTCGTGGCTGAGTTCACAGAATACTGGGAGACACTGACGGGATGTGAACAAGATAAAAAGAAAGAAATACTTTGGACAAGTTGCTAGATGCAGATGTTTTCGGGTGGCTTCCGATGGATAGATTAACGCGCTTTACAGAAAGAAGACAATGATTGACAAGAAACTGGGGTGTGGATGTCGATCATCGGTACGCATGTAGAACAGAGGCTTTCTGACCAAATACTTGAGGAGCCGCGTGATGAAATACCTAGATCAAGGCATTCGTGGAAGGTCGCAATGGACTGGGATTCCAGATTGCAAAAGCGAGAAATGTCCGCGATTGTGACTTGTTGTAGCTTCCTGCATCCTACTACGTACAACAGTAGGGGTGTGTCACCATCAGATCGATGGTACCGAGTCAAGCGTGAAGGGACACCGTTAGAGTCTAAAAGGTTGATGTGCTGTACCGAGCTTGTCCGTTGTCTGACAGTACAGTGATCGTATTGATGTTACCGAGACAATTTCTCAAGGAAGAAGGGAGGTGCCGGTCATGAAGATACGTAGTAATGCTGACAACGATCTACGGTAATGACGCGAAAGCAGCGGGAAAATTGAGGAAAGGATGGATGGATGGGAAGAGATAAAGAGCGGGTGGAGAATTGGCCATACTGTAAAGGAAGCAATCTGGAGCGACCTGCGCCTCATCTCACGATCACTACTACGTAGTAGGCTATTACCGTAGTACTACGTAGTATTATATGGCTCTCCAGTATGCTACCTCTTTTGGCATCCTAATGACTTTCAAACCAGCTGTAGTTGGAAGTCAGTGTAGTTCAAGTGCACACTGTACTGTATAGAGTAATTGATCGCAATGGATTCATAGGCTTGACACATGGTCTCACTATGGCCAGTTCCAATTAAGATGTAGTCGGCGGGTCAACAGTGGCTGACAAGCGACGTATGTCTTCACCGATGCCCTTCTTTGCAGTATGTCTTAGCAACTGTTCATGGCGAGGCTTGAAAAACTCTTCTCCCATGATCCTGCTGTTACGTTGAGCATTCACAGGTCAAAGTCAACGATTCTCGCACTTCGTTCTTCCGGAATCTGATGCTTAATGGGTAAGTTTGGATATATCATTAGCAGCAAGGCAAGCAAAAAGTCACAGTCTGTCTCCTCTGAACGGTAGGTACAGGCGGGGAAAGATCTACAGCAACGTCAAGTGGCCTAGTTGCCCCATTGCCGGCATTGTCTCTATCATCGCGATCTCCTCGGTACATGCCTTGTTACAGTAGAATGCTGCTTAGGCTACAGGTATGGTATCGCACGTTGATCCACAGCGCTGGATGGAGAATAGCATCTGATCAATTCAGGCTTGCATGATGTTTTGCTCATGTGCTATCACCGATATTGTATGGCGCTGTTTGCTTTTGTTACTTGTTGATCGACATTTCAGCCAGATTGCATCTAATCCTCGGTCAATGATTCGTTTTTGAGTCGCTCTTTTTGCGACAAGTTATATCATGTTTCTTTTTTCTTGCCTCCAACAGATACCGCTGCAAGTCCTATTCCCATGTGCTTTGCGCTGGGATTGGTCGATCCCCGCGGATTATCGCGCTTTATGGTGTGATCAGATTGCATGAGATGCGCAATCATATGAGCCCCTGGTCGTACAACTAGAGGTACATGCCGCTGCAAAGGTGTAGCCGTAGCCGTGACCTCCAACAAGCTCGGCGTCAACAATACAATGGACTGGCAACCCACATTCTATGTTTCAGGTGATTCGAAGCGAAGGATATGCAAGGTTCCCAGTCGGAGCTGACGTACAGTACCCTTTTCTCCATTCACTTTCAACAAAAACCCTTGTACCAGCTCACCAGGGCCTAACGAAATGTTGCTATTTGGTGTTTCGTATCGAAGGCTGCGAAGGACCATGGATGGGTTAGGCCAATGGGTGCCTGTTTGTTGGACCCATTCGCGTCCGGGGATATCGGCCGCCTTGGCTTTCAGTAGCCTCTTCTTACGGAAGATCTCGTCGCGAACCTTCCTGAGTACCTTAGTGTACGGCTCAACGGGTATCTACTTTACGGAGTGCTGTACTCCGTACATAGTACTACATAGTAGTCACTCCGATGTAACTTATTGATGTGAGAGCGCTATCCCAACTGCCCAAGATAGTACTACGTACATAGTAGTAGAGCATCAACAATCCACTCAATATCTACCATAATACTAATTGTTAGCCGCATAGTGGGCTCACGCGCAGAGCCTTTTTAACGGGCCGTTGCAGGGCATTTCCTTACCGTGAGATAAAGTAGTCTACCTGCCCTAGGTACTGTATCTCCGTGGAATAGGTGGGTGATTATGGACCGGAGTAAGCCTGTGTGTACCTACTAAGGCATGAGGGATCCTAAGACATTCCTCCCATCCCTGCTCAGAAAGGAACCACAACCATGCATGGCCAGTCATCGGTAATGCTCAGGGCTCTAGAAAAGTAAAAGAAGGGCTAAGAAGATAGGCATCAACGTAGGCAACAAGCGAGGCAGGCAGGGGAATAGTCCCTTTACTGAAGGTGATACATATTCACAAATAAACCCAGACCGATAGATAGAGAGACCGACAGTCTCTTAAGTTACTGCAATCAAACAATCTCTTGGTACCGATAACAATATCCAATTCGGGCAAACAATTCTAACGTCGGACTTGAGGAAACGAGACTTTTACTCTCAGGTTCAAGTGTATATACCCCTGTGCTGCGTGTTCTGTCTGCTCTTCCGCTGCTATCACGTTAGAGGCACATACATCTTCAGCTGTGATCAATGCAAGATTACATTACCCACCACCTAGGTACTCTGAGCTGCGTAAAATGGTTGAAATGTACAGAGGTAACTTACGTACATGGCCCAAGCATGACTCTATTCGGTGGGTGTGGATATAGTCATCCGGAGCTACTGTGCGTTATTGTCTGTGCATCATTCATTAGCTGAGTTGCTCTCAGGTTGCGACTTGGCGAGTCATTGCGATGGGAGACATTATTGAGTGGACAAGGATCTCGCGGAAACTACGGAGATACTCTGTAACGAGTCCAACTGAGAGGGCTATTTCTTTAAGACCAATGGCACTGTATCAGCTATTTTGGAGGTCCTCATTTCGTAGGCTTCTATGGGAAGTCGAGACGTTCAAATTTTTAGGCGCCCATCCATCCATCCTTGAGTGTATCGTCGCTTATGCAGGCGTTCTTGCACAATTACGACAAAAGCCACCCCGCGACTCAGTGTACCCAGCGGCTAATTTACTGATGCAACACAGAATCGCAACCATGTCCGTATTCAGGGCTTGGCAGCAACCAATAGAGGGAAGGGGTGTATTGATGCTGGATCAAGAGCTTTAGCCCTAGAAGCTCCGGCATATCTGAGACCGTGCTCGCCGTCAAGATGTGGTGGAAGTTGTTCTGATGTTGACAGATTGGTCTATGACATTTGTCATGAGGCGGATGGAGAAGGCAGCCGAGGTTATCATCCTAATATACCTAGCCATTATGACCAGTACCGCTGTACAGGTGTTGTGGCACCGGCGTTCAGCCGATAGGCTGGAGGAGAGCCACATGTGACATATGGGGGAATTTGACAAGCCCGGACGTGCTTCCTTTCTCACAATTGCATCTGGCAGCTGCATCTGCGAATTCTTGTAGTCTGGAGCAGTTTTGCGGAAAAGGTAGGTACTGCAATCCGTTCACCCGGTCGTCAGTCCAGATCCGAATCGATGTCCTCCTCGTCCATCATGTTCTGTTGACCAGTGGCCATAGCCTTCTGCATGATATTCATGACCTGAGACTTGATCTCGTCCACCTTGTTCTCCCGGACCAAGCAAGTGCGATCGTCAATATCTTCAATGATATACTCTCCCTTAGCTTCCTCGTTGATTTTACGTATCATTGCCATCTGTGGAGGATCGCATTGTATGAGTGCACCTATATACCGAGATGTTAGTTGTGCAGTGTGCAGATGGCCGATTCCCCTAGGTACCTTTCACAGCACGAGGCATCCTCTGTCACCACCGAATGATTTCGAAACCCTTGTTTAGACCCGGTCAGTCACCTAGATGGAAGGGCCTCAAAATGGCAGCAATTCAGGTCTACTTTGTGCTTGGAAAAGTAAATGCGAAGTCTTGGCTCTCGCTGTTTATGAGGCCGAAAACAAAGAGGTGATCTGCCGGGACTCACCGCTCGTTATCGATATCGCTAACTTAGTTTCTGGCATATTCGAACTTCTCATAGAATATAGTAAGACTCAGCAGGACTACCCCTGTCTGATATCTTCCTCGTTGTGGTCATATTTGATTGAGGTGATCTCTATCAACTCAGTCGTTCCTGCCCGCGTATGCTGCATCTTAAGCTCCCAGCAGATACGACCGAAGGCAAGTTTGACCGAACACAGCCTCACGATTACCAGTAGAACAGAAGTTCATATTAGCACTAGAGTATGAAATCTAGGTCACTCGGCCACCAGGTAAGAGCCTCAATAGGAAAAAAGGAGGTCGGTGTATTCAGTTCCGTTATGCTACTCATCATGAACTTCAATCTTCCATTTGTAATTGTTCAGTTTCTTTGCATGCGAGGATGGTTGTTGTTGCGGACACGGCATAGAGAATGGCGATAAGAGCATTGGAATAGATTGTAAAAGTGGTTGTTGTGCATACTAGGAGATGCCTAAGTGTTGCTTGAGGTACTACCTGGGTGACTTAGGAGGAGGTCCTTACTACTTGAGGTGGGTAGGTACCGACATTGCGGATAGGAGATCTCAGAACAGGGAGCCGGTATGACAAAGTATGAGCATACTCAGTGCCTTATGCCGTTATTGGACACCCTGTTCTGTATCTCTCCATTCCTGATTATATGATCCTGGATGGGTATATATAACTCAATATCCCAAATCATCTCAACGCCAAAACAAGTGATAATGGTTCAGGACAAACCAGCACCGAGCTGGCAGGCGGCCATTATCTCTTCCGAATCCTCCTAATTAACCTCGAAACGACAACAACAACTACTAATTAACACCAACAAGGTCCGCCGTTCGATCCTCGACAGTACCAAAAACACGACTTTCCGACAACGATAACGACGACAACACACGACCAAAAAACCCTCCACAACAACCGAAAAGGGTTTCCCAATCACTCACCTCTGAGCCACCAGGCTCTAGAGCTGAGTGGTCTGGGTTTTTGCTCTTTTTTGCTTTCTTACGAATATGGCCGGACAAGGTCTGAGGGTGGTATAGTGGTGATTGGTCATTCTAGCGGGAACGGTATCTACTACATGTATGTTGACCACGAGGCTGACAGAGGTCTTAGTGTTTTGCTTACCACTGTATATATGTGATACGCAAAGAGAGTCCTGTTAGTTTGAAGACTTGGTTTCAACGATGGAACTCAAATGGCTATTAGACAGGACTTGGCGTAACCGGACAACATTGTATCAGCTATCTTGCAAAATAAACGCGTTATCAAGCACTATCAATTTCCTCTTCATCCACTGCAGCAACAACTCCATCTACTAACCTGAACCTCCACTGTAACCTCCCCTCCTCCTCCGTCAAGCGCCTCAACCTTTCAGCCACATCGCTTCTCCACTCTCCACTTGCGCCCTCGACAACACTGGCCAGACACTCGCCCCTTCTCACGACCTCTTTCCTCTTCTCGCGGTCCCGGACGGCTTCCGCGATCGACATGTGCGGGGCGAATGGTGGGATAGACGAGGCTAGGGATGTCAAGGAAAGGCGGAGGGTTGGCGGTGTGAGGATGGAAGATGAGGCGGATGATGTGATTGTGTAGATGAGGGCACAGGAGTAGTCATGTTGGAGCTTTTGGAGGAATTTGGCGATATCCGTGTTCTGGGGCTTTAGGGTCCGGTCTGGAAGATGATCTGGAGGGCCAGTCGGAGTTTTGGGCGGAGCATGTGAAGGATCTTCCGCGCGATGTTGCTGGGGGCTTTCTGCCTTGCTATCAGAATGTTCTGTTCGATCGTCTATGGTAGGATCGAGTCTAGATATTTCATTGGCTAACCGATCCTGCCAATAAAATGCGTCTATGCCATCTATCACTATCAATTTGAGGCTCCTGCTCGCAGAAAGATGACGGCTAGAGTCCCCCAGGTAGTCTGGGATGCTTTGAAGAGTGCTATACAATTGCTGGCTTGTGCCAGGATTGAAAATGTGGACGTGAGACATAGCGTCCCGGGCAAGGGCTGAAGCAGTACGCCCGGCATCTTCGGTCTTAGAGGACTGTCTTGCAGACAACATTGAGAGTAGTTGCGCGTAGAGACGAGTAGCTATGCCGTGAGTACTTGCATGAGCCGAGATGTAAACCACTGCGGAAGCTTCTGGAGACAGCACAGCGAGAGCTGTGAAGTAGAGACCTATTGCTGTCTTCAAGGATGGACTATTGAGAATGGATGATGCAGAAGAGGCTGACACTTCGACGACTGCTGGTTTAGCAGACACCCTTTGCCGACTCGCTGATACTTGGTGTTCCCCATGGCCATACGGGACAGCCTCGTCATGGCTGTGATCCGATGTTGATCCTGGAGAGCTCCACCGAGGCAAATTCTGCTGAGGTGGTGGGAATCGAAGAACCTCGAGGACCTTATCCAGAATCGGGATCCCAAGTACTTGGCCATGTTTTGGGACCAGCAGGTCTCTGAGCTCATGAAGGAACTATGTATGTATGAGTATTTGTTGTTATCGAGTATGAAAGTGGATATAGGAGGCAGGACGGGTAGACAATGTCAGGAAACATTTCGACTCATGTACGATCGAAAAACTGACCTCATCTAATCCTTGCTCTTCCACCTCGCCGAGCAACTGAGTTCCAAACCGCTCTGCCATCACGTATTATCCTTCTTTGTTGCATCTTTGGTCATCGAGTGCAAGGATAGGAGTCGGCAACACAACAAGATGCTGAAAGCAAATGAAAAGCGGTAATTAGAAGTCAAAAGTTTACATCTCAACGCATTCTATCGGACACCTACTCCCTGTCGGTCATCAGCCACCACCACCACGATCTCCTAACACTACCTTTATAATCATAATCCAAATGGCACCGCCTCTAAAGATATTCCCAGTGGAAGATCTAGCCTTAGCCATTCAGTCCGTCCCAATAAACTATAGAGACAAGCGCCGAAAAGTCCGAGATTTCAACCTCGACAACTGCGACCTTTTGGAAATGGTCCAGTTCAGCTGCGATCCACCGGAGATCAGGATCAGGAAACCAATCACTGCTCCCATGATTTGCGAGCCCGTTGTTCGACTTTTTAGACGGTATGTACTGCACCCAAGAAAACCTCGGTCTCTCGACTCTTGATCCGCACTGCTTTCCCCCCGGACCTTTCTGGGTCTGCAGGTAGTGAGTGACTGCTCCTGCTTTGGGACGATGACTGACCTGTCTTTTCAAGGTGTGGAAAAGGGTCCAAGATGTTTACTGTAGAGACTACGGCATGGGAGGGAGATCTAGCGAAGGAAAATGCTGAAGGGTTACGGCCGTCGGAGGCATTTGCGAAGGTCCAAAGGGAGAAGGTACGGAAACAGGCAGAGTCAGAGCCAAAGACTTAGTTGAGCTTCAGAGCGGCGCAATGGACAATGCTTTGAACTGTATTATCATTCTTGTATCTAGATGACTGCAACGCAAAGGGGGTATCATTTCATTCTAAAGACCAATCACAAACATTTTAAGACCTGAGGAAGCCGACATGCGTTTCTCTCAAGAAATATCCATGACATCCACCTTAAGAACCTCCTTTCCCTTGGTAGATCCACCGGAGTCGGCATCATTCTTGTTCCTGCTCGACACATTCGGCTGCATCCAATATCGCCTCTCCCAGTTCACGATCGGGCCCAGCTCGAACTTCACTTGCTCTCCTTTGACTTTCAGTTCAGGATGCTCTTTCATTTCTCTTCTCATGAGATCTTGCATCGTCCTTTCAAACATAGCCTCCATAGGAACATCTTTTCTCCCAGGGCCCACCCAACCGAATCTGTCCTGTGTGGAGTATTTGTTCTTCTCTTCTTGTAGATCGACCTTGGTCTCCAATCTTGTAGCACCAGCAAGCTTCCGCAAAGCTTGTTCGCCCATACGCCCTTCTTCTGTCGCAAGTTCCCGTATTCTTCTGGCATCACTCTCGCGTTTCATGTAAACCTCTGTTTGCTTGTAGGCATGGGGAGCTGGTAGAGACGGAAAGGTCGAAGGCACGAATCCGTTCATGCGGTCAGACTGTCCTCTGTGCTCCCCACCTAGAGTGTCTAACGAGGGCGGTTCGTTGTTTTCCGGCGGTGGAGTTGGAAGTAGTGGAGGCGAGTTGGGACTGAAGGGAATTTGCAGGTCATGTTCAAGTTCCTCAAAGGGTAGTTCGCCTTCTCTGTATTGCTCTGGGACTTTAGTTCTTTCAAAGGCCCATTCGAAGTCACTATATAGCGGTTGTACCCTTCGACAAGCTACCATAGACTGACGGACAAGAGAAGCGAAATGAAGGACATCTATGCGATGTCAGTATGAAGGAATAAGCAGAAAGCTGCAGACTGTCCATACGTTCTTCCACAACGTCTCTGAACCTCTCGAGCGCAGTAGATTCGACTTGTTCAAAGCCATAACCTCTGCATTGCGCGGCGATAGCACGCTTAAGCAACTGATCGATTTGCGCATCATCTAGAAAGGTAGGTTCTGACTCTGATGGCAAGCCCTTGAACTTATGCCGTATCTCGTGATGATGATGATATGAGCGTCGCAACTTCTTCTGTGCCTGTTCTGAAGTAGAGCGCGACAGCTCATGAGGTCGCTTACTGGGAGAACTTGCAGGCGCAGTACCTTGTGCCATCGCTGTTACACAAAAGTTGCGGTGCTGCTTCAAAACGAAGGCGATACGAATAAGCTGGATTCTCAGTAAGTCTAGTACCAGCTGTTACTATACTGCCCTGAATGCGGTGTTTGCCGAGCTTGCTGGCTCGCCTTCAACGCCAAGCCACTAGTGGAGTCAAATCCGGGACCTTCCAGCTCCAACCTTCAACTTCATTCAATTGGGAATTGACATCAACTCACCCTTGCACGACGTCGTCCTTGTGCACGGTACAACCCATCAACTTTGTTCCAGCATCATTTCCCCGGTGTCGACATACAATCCCACAATATGCCTGCCATCAAAATCGAAGGGGTATGCTTCATTCACTCCGCACAGTCAGCGCCGTCTTGAGAAGACAGCGCTATTGCAAGACCATCAGGCTAACAGTCTCCCCATAGATGCTTCGCAGGAAGCTCGTCCTTGACATCAGCAGCGCCTTAGGTATGTTGCCTCACCCTGCGTTTACACATTCATCCAGCATTCGAATTGAGACTCGATGACAACATCCGTCTACCCGCTAATTGTAACTAACATCGGACTACGACAGGTCTCGGTGTCGCATCCGGCTACCTCTGGTGGTACGGTACGTATTGAACGACGTGATGTGCGCCAGCTATACGCACGCATATCAATTACAAGCCCAACCAACAGATTCTGATGTCATTGCCAGGTATCCATCTTCCTCGTGTCCGAGCACGGGACGTCTACTACGCCAAGCTTGAGGATGAGAGGGCGAAGAACTCTGGTGTATAAATGATACAAGATTGGTCTACATATACCTGAGGGGGATGAGAACATCTGTACAAAGGGTATTTGGGCACGTCAGATGTAAATAGATCACAGGAGGGGAGGAAATTGTGCAAACACGAACAATTCAAAAAGCATATGACCACAACTCCAGCATCCATGCATCTTTGTTCTGGGTATCTTGTAAGCTGCTTCAACTTCAACTAGCGGTAGCCTATGAGCAAGCGTAAAGAAAAGATTGAGTCAGTATGAGATATGACAACGCCCAAATTTGTAGCATTACTCCTCACCCAGTGCATCCGGACAGAACCAACGAAAAGACAAAGCCTATTTCGTCCCAAGAACGCCGATTCAATGCATTCACATGCAAAAGCCTTCAGTAGTTCAGATTGCCCATGCCACTTTCATTTTCTCCGTGAGGTTCGTATATTCCTTCGTATCCATTGCCACCAGGACCGTAGTCATCGAGGCTCTTGTAGCCTCTCTGGCTTTCACGATTCCTTCGCCCACCGCCAGCAGCTCCTCCACGTTCCCGTTGACGGTCCCCACCGCGTCCACTCTGGGTATTGGTGCTGAAATGTCGCGGACCATCGCGATTACGACCATGAGCATTGCCAGATCTCCCTCTTCCAAAATGGTTGCCCCTGCGCCCAGCATTGCGATTGTCTTTGAAGTTGAACGAATCTCCGTCTGCTCCGGCATAGTCCTCATTATTTTGATTGGGGAACTTGCGTTTGGACCCTCTATTTGGTGGCACATTGCCTGAATCTTCTTTTTCGAGCTGAAGAACAACCTTCTCCCCTACGACCGATTCGAAGACGAACCCCCGGCCCTCATCAACAGGGGTCCAGTTTGAGATTTTACTTGCATCTGCAGGCCTGCCTCCTTTTCTGACTGCCAGCACGCACACTGGTGTACCACCATCTATGGTGTGAATGGTTTCACCGTTCCGGAGGCCAATCGGTGCTAGGCGCGCTGCCCAGACTCTTCCATCCCATATGCCTGTGCCAGTTACTTGCCACAAAACTTTCTTTCCAATGCCCCCAGCTTTCGAAAGGATACTGGAAGGGACCTGGTCGATCGGCCTAGGTGAGATTAAGATTGAGGATGCCAGCAGTTTGACCTCTCCGGAGTCAATGAGTCCTGCAGGAAGTGAGGGAGTAGTCAACGTTAGAAGTCGTGCGCTGTCCTGCTTCGAAAGGAGATATGCAGTATATATAGCATTGCGTTTGATGTATAACCGACCGTGCGGAGATTTTGTTTTATTACTGGTATTTTCAGATTGAGCCGAAGATATTATCCTATTGTGCTGATTGACGAGGCGTTGGATCTCGGCGATCTCTGTGACGGGATCAAGGTACTGCGTAATTTCGGTGACCTGTACTACCTCTGCATTTATCGGCTTGCGTGGTGGTGATGGCTGGTCAATAGGGTGCGACAGAAGCGACTTGTTCAACTTTTCAAAAAAGTCCCTGAAGGTCTTGGTACTGCAGCCGAGTCAGGTAGAGTTATGGGAGAAAATGGTAGGCACCTACTGCCGAGGTCGATCCTCATATATCTTGATTTCTTCCGCCGCTTTGTATGTGAATACTAGGTATTCGAGGAACTCTTTCTTGAATTCGGCCGTTGAGGAAAAGTATTGACCCGTAGGCCCGACCTCTGGTTTGAGGACCACAAGATCGAATTCGAGTTTTTTACTCGCGATTATTCTTTTAATGAGATCAGCAAAGCCACCTTCGCTCCGTCCCGTAAGCAACACGGTCAGGGCATCTTTCTGTTTCATGCTGAGTTCAACAAGTTGCGCCTAACCGAGGTTAGCAGAGTTTGAGGATTTCTGCAGCAACGACCTACAATGGTCTCATTCCACCACCCTTTCCAGGCACGCTGTTCCTCTTTCTCGACTCCCTCACCTGTCGCAGCGAGAATACTTGCATCGTGCCACCAGCCTCCGTTAGAGAATGCTTCATACGTCTGCAAGTGCCCAATTGACGAGCCAGACCATAGCTGAGGATTCGGAAGCGGGCTGGAAAACAAAGTGTTATCAAAATCGTAGACATGAATAGCTTTGATTGTGGGTATGCTGGGTATGTCCTTGCTTTGGCAGGACCAGCGCTTCAGCCCGACCAGAGAGTGAGACGTGCGTGAAGGTGCCATAATGAACGCAAGGCGCGGAACGACTTTCACGCTCGGTCTTACGAATAGAGTACCCAAAGATAGTCACCGAAACGATAGACGTGAGCACTTCATGATGGAAAGGGCTATGGTGCAGACTCCCGAGAAATTGTAAACCTCGAAAATCGTCTATCGCAGCTCATGAGGCAGGGTCTCCGGCTCTTCTCCACAATTCCCCTCCGATGTGGTCGCAATGACTTTATTGCGCAATCTGATTCGAAAACATCATTCGATGTCGCAGACTCGGACGCCATCATATGGTCACTAGATGGCAGAAGAGGTCGAGGGCCTGCGCGAGGATGTGATCAACAAGACTCTCCAGGAGGTGCAGAATGCAGCAAGTACAAGCGAAAATGATAGGGATCCGTGTGTGATATGCTTGGACAGTATATCTGAAAAGGCCGTCGCATTCCCGTGCAAGCATCACAGCTTTGACTTCCTGTGCCTGATTAGCTGGCTTCAAGAGAAAGAAACTTGCCCACTGTGTAAGGCCATTGTCAAAAGTGTCGATTACGAGCTAGATTCACAGAACGGCCCAAGGCACTACAGTCAATTCAAAGTCAACAAGGAACTGCGACCAAACACGCGGGGTCTTAGACGTCGATACAGGCAGCACACATGGCATGAAAGTTCGAGAGCGCATACAGGTGCAGATGAAGATGGACAACTTGCTCGCCGGCGAGCGGTGTACACCAACAGGTTATATTCCCTCCACGTCGGATCAAACCGAGTATCCCAGTATCGGGAATTCACCCCACAAACGTTCAGTCATAACGATCAACTCGTCACGAGAGCAAAGATGTGGATCAGGAGGGAATTGCAGGTCTTCGAGTTCCTGAATCCGGATTCACCTCCCTCCTGTACGACACAACGACGGGCGAACAATGCTGAATTTTTATTAGAATATATTGTTGCCATCCTGAAGACGGTTGATATCAAGGGTAGCAAGGGCCAGGCTGAAGCTCTCATCGCGGAATATATCGGAAAAGATTTTACTCGCTTGTTCTTGCACGAGCTTCGAGCATGGCTTCGAAGCCCCTATGGGAGGCTTGAAGATTGGGATAGAGCTGTACAATATGACGAAAGAGCTATCATATGATGGAAGGCTTCAACCATCTCTGCCTTCGTACGGTATACACCACTTGCAGAATCGGTATGTCATATTGGCTGATATAGCACTACCTAGCTCTTTTCAGAGAGCCATACATTTCAAGGACTGGTGACATTGTCATACGCTGACACGTCGGTAATCGTTGAGGTCTCTCACATCTGACCGTCGATGATGTCAAGATCTTCCTGTATTGCCAAAGCTCCTATGGTCCAGCGAAGGCGCCGGTCAAAGATAGATATTCCAGGGTGCCTGCATGCCTGGAAAGACGGTATATAGGTCTGCTCATAAAACTATCGAAACGTCCTTGCCTTTCGTCAAGCCCTACATGATCTCCCCAAGCATTATCGGCCTTGCCGGTCTCGGTTTGTCGACCTGATTTTGAAATAAGATGCCTGGTTTTCAGCCTTCGTAAGGAACAATTGATGCTGAGCAAGATGTTGGTTAATCCCTAGGATTTCATGTGCTGCTGTCAATTCAGTCGTGAGCTTTTCCGATGACCTCGGAAGTCGGGGAGTCGGTGTATCAGTCCCGACCTTTCCAACATCGGATTTCGCGTTTATCATACTTAACTTATTACTCGACGCCATTTGCATCACCGAGGATCACACAGACGTACCCACTACCGATACTGAAATGCCCAATTGGCTCCGTTCCATTTACTACGTTATTTCTTCCGCCTCGGTGATTCCTTAATGAGCCGCCAATGCGTGTATTAACGTTACTAAACTGCTTTTTCTTAAATAGATACTGAGGCAGGTTCTTGTTAATTCGTATCTCGCCCCTTCCACCCCGTCCCGGCAAGGTCCTGGCGAGCCGGAGCTCCCAATCTCGTTTAAGCATTTACCCCGGGACGAGGGAGATATTACTGGCTGATAACGAGATCCAGACATACGTCCAACATCGAGGTACAGTGTGGCTATGGATCCAAGAATCAATGATAAAATTCCAGTAGAAACACGGATCTCCTTTAAATAAACTCTGCAGTCTGTCCGTCGTCTTCACGGCTGTCAACTGCTTTTCTTCTATATTTATTCCTGCATTGTATCATTTGATATTGTCTCTGTTTCCTAGCTTGATAAAATGTCGTTACCAATACCACAGCCTCCGGGCTACCCATTCATTGGGAACATTTTTGACCTGAATCCGAGCAGCACATCAGTGTCGCCTCTGAGTACGATAGTGAAGACATATGGTCTGTTACAAACTCGTCGTCCAAATTTCTGTTTTTTGACCGGTGTCCCTTGACAGGTCCGATCTTCAAATTGTCGTTCTTCGGCACCGTGAGGTATTTTGTGGCGAGTCAGGAGCTTATGAATGAATTGTCCGACGAGAAGAGATTTATGAAAGCAGTCGATCAAGGTTTAATGGAGTTACGACAAGGCATCGGGCAAGGTCTTTTCACTGCTGACACCGGGAACCATGACTGGGAGGTCGCCCACAGGACCTTGGTCCCGGCGTTTGGACCTTTGGGTATTAAGCACATGTTCGACGGTAGGTGATTCCGAATCTTACCTACGTGCAAAGGTTTCTAATTTCTGCAGAAATGTATGATATTGCATCTCAGATGATAGCCAAGATGGCGAGAGAAGGACCTGACAAAGAGATTGACGTTCCCGATATGTTTACACGCTTAACGCTCGATTCGATCGCACTGTGAGTCTTCGCGGCGAGATCTGGCCATTATTGTGCTTACCAGCCTAGGTGCTCAATGGACTATCGGTTTAATTCATTTTACCATGAACAGTTGCACCCTTTCGTAGCAGCAATGACCAGATTTCTGAGCGAAGGTCAAGCCAGAGTAAGGCGTACGACAATTCAGAGTATGCTGAATCCATCCTGGCAACGACAATTCGACGCAGACATAGCTCTGATGCGTGATATCGCCGACGAAGTCGTTGAACGTCGAAGACGAAATCCTTCGGACAAGAAGGACCTTTTGAACGCGATGTTACTGGGCAAAGATCCCAGAACGGGCGAGCACTTGACTCAAGATTCCATTATCAACAATATGATCACGTTCCTCATCGCTGGTTGGTAAACATTTATCTTGCAATATGGTATTACATTGACACTGGATAGGGCATGAGACCACATCCGGCCTGCTCTCGTTTGCGACGTATCAACTTCTGAAAAACCCGGAGACTTATCGGAAAGCCCAAGAGGAAGTGGATCGGATTGTTGGGAAATCCCCTATCACATACGAGCACATGTCGAAACTCCCTTACATTGAGGCTGTATTACGAGAGACTCTGCGGTTAACACCAACTGCACCTGGGTTCTTCCTTAAACAGCGACCGGATGTGGAAGGAAATGCAGTGATCGGAGGTGGCAAGTACATGATTCCTAAGGGTGCAACCATTGTCTGTGTCTTGGCAGAAATACAGCGTGACCCCAATGTTTGGGGTGCTGATGCGGAAGAGTTCAATCCTGTTCACTGCTTCGGGGACAATTGGAACAAACTACCCCCGAACTCTTTTAAGGTGATTGATCCAGACCCAGATCAACGAGGTTTCTTGACTAACACAAGTAGGCTTTTGGGAATGGTGTCCGTGGCTGCATTGGACGGCCTTTCGCCTGGCAGGAGGCTGTTCTTGCTCTTGCTATGGTGCTGCAAAATTTCGATCTCCGACTTGCTGATCCTAGTTACGAGCTTATAGTGAAGCGCACGTTGACTACCAAACCTGATGGCCTGTTTATCAAGGCGTCCTTGCGAAGAGGAATTGATCCAGTATATCTGGAAAAGAGACTCTTCTCTGGACCGCAACCTGAGATAGCTGAAGATCACCTTACGCGGGTGGGAACGAATCAAGCCGCTGACGAGCGAAAGAATCCCTTCAGCATATTCTTCGGAGGCAATTCCGGGACCTGCGAAAGCCTTGCGCAGTCACTTGCAGGGTCTTGCAAAAAGTATGGCTATGCGCCTACAGTCAAGACGCTTGATGAAGCAGTACAGAACCTTCAATCAAAGGGGCCAATAGTCATTATCACGGCCAGCTATGAAGGCCAACCGCCAGACAACGCAGGACATTTTGTCGAGTGGCTCAAGACTACCAAGGAGAGATTTAGTGGGGTTGAGTTCGCCGTATACGGCGTTGGAAACCGTAAGTTCCAGAAACCCGAATGAAGACTATGCTTACATGACTGGGTAGACGACTGGGTTTCTACGTACCAACGCATCCCTCGACTCGTGAATGACTTGCTTCTCGAACACGGCGCAAGTCATTTCCCAGGATTTGACCGAGCCGAATGTGATGTGGCGCTTGGGACAATTTTCGACGACTTTGATGCATGGCAAAAAAGCCTTTGGCAATCGCTTACAGGCAGTTCGAAAGCGGAGGCTGACATTGACGTGTTTGACATGGAGATCGACACATCGACCAGGGCCAAGCGGTTGAACCATACGGTGCAAGATGCGATCGTTCTCGAAAACAAACTCTTAACCCCTCCCTTGAGCTTGCCAGAGAAGCGACACATGTCAATACGCTTACCCACAGACTTGTCGTACCAGGCAGGGGACTATCTCGCCGTACTTCCAATCAACCCCCCAAAGACCGTCAGCCGCGTTCTGCGCAGATTTGGCCTTCCTTGGGACGCGGAAATGATCCTCAGGGGCGACCCACACACCACCATACCAGTGGAGCAGCCGCTTTCTGTAAGTCATGTACTGAGCACATACGTTGAGCTTGGTGTTCCTGCCACAAAGAAGTCCATCAGCGCTATCTTAAAGTTCGCAAAGACCGAGAAAGAACGCAAGTCGATTGAAGAGGCTGCTGATCGAAATCCACTTCCGTCCATGCTGGATATCCTGGAGTCGGTCCCGCCTGTTCAGGTACCTTTCCCTGCATATCTTGCGATGCTGCAGACTATGAGGATCCGCCAGTACTCGATATCTTCTTCACCTCTTGTAGATCCATCTATCGCATCAATCACTTATTCCGTACTGAAAGACGTGGCTACTTCCGAAGATGAAGAATCCGCCTATCTCGGCGTGGCAACGAACTATCTGTCATCTCTGTCGGCATCATCATCAATCCAGGTCACCGTAAAAAGGTCCCACACGGCGTTCCATCTTCCATCCGATGACAAGGGCACACCCATCATCATGGTAGCTGCAGGAACCGGAATTGCGCCCTTCATAGGCTTCATCTCCGAGAGAGCTACCAAGATCCAAGCGTCCAAAGAGACCGGTACGGAGAGTCAGCTTGCGGAGGCGATATTGATTTACGGCTGTAGGAATCCGGATGGGGATTATCTATACAGGTCGCAGTTGGAAGAGTGGGAGCGAATGGGCGCCGTCAAGCTCTATCCAGCATTTTCTCGTGTCCCAGAGAAGAGCGAGGGCTGCAAGTATGCTCAAGACCGCCTCTGGGCAGAAAGAGAAAAGGTCGCCGAACTTTTCATTGCAGGCGCACGCTGCTACATATGTGGTAGCAGCAAACTTGGAGAGGGTGTCAAAGAGGTTGGCAAGAAAATCCACATGTTGAAGAAGAAGGAGCTCAAAGGAGTGGAGATTAGTGAACAGGAGGCCGACGACTGGTGGGTGAGTTTGAGAAACGAGAGATATGCTGTCGATGTGTTTGATTGAAGATTGATTGCATGCATACCTTATAACTAGACATAGACACATAGATATCACAGCGACTTATAGACTTGTTTCTGACCATGATAGAAATACACGGCATGTCTCATATAGATGGGAAAGAATACACTATTATATGATAACTTACATCTTATATTGCAACGTGCTTCCATCAATTCGTCTGTCCCACCTTTTGTCTCCACGAACTTCACTTTACACCTGAACAACCTCGATCACGAAATTGACGCGTCCAGGCTTCAGGAAGAGCAAGATACCTGTAAATTCAACAATCATGTCATCGCACAGTCCATCATCTGTTATTGACGTGTCGCTCAGTTCATCTGTCACTATTTCGGCTTCATTGGCCTGAGATACGTGATAATTACAACAAATATGCCACACTCAACATCATCCACAGCCTCTACCATTAATTCTCCTATTCTCGATCAAATCCTCATCAACGTCCTGTCAACACACTCCCTACCTTTGTCCCGCCCTTGGCTCCAAAAGAATCTGCCGACCTCCGCGCTCACATCGACGGCGACAGCGACAACTTCCTCGTCCCCGCCGCTTCCCTCGCTGTTGAAGACGGCTCTCTTTCGTCTGCTCTCGTCCGACATCACCGAGTCGCTGGCGCCGACCGATTCAGCGTCCCAATGCTTCCCCTCGACGGCGATAACGTCTCCGACGACATCATCTGTGACACTGAGTGCTGCGGCTTCGAAGATTTCGGTGCAGGTGCTCGATATCATTGATATTGGGTCGTCGCTGTCTGCGCAACTCGAAGCACTGGAGGCGGCGGCACGTGGAGAATCACGGAGGGGAAGGGAGATCGTCAGGAGCGTTGACGTTGAGGGGGCAGGGCATGGAACAGCCGGTAGCAGTAACGGTGGTGGTGGCAGCAGCAGTGTCAGACAAACCAGTAATACCGTCGGACCTTTCAAAATCCTCCTCCAAGACGCGAACGGCGTCAAGGCCTGGGCCTTCACAAAGCAACCCATCGAAGGCATCAACATGCCTCTCGTTTCCCAACAATCCGAACCACCCTCCTCAACAACGACCACCATGTCGATCGGATGCAAACTCCTACTCCTCGGCCTCGACGTCAAACGAGGCCTCGTCATGCTCGACCCATCCAGCACGAAGGTCCTGGGCGGTAAGGTCGATGAGTGGGACCGTGCCTGGAAACTCGGCAGGGTCGAGAGATTGAGGGGGGAACTCGTCGAGATGGCGGCGGTTGCTGTGGCGGGTGGTGACGAATAAATCTTTCTCTTTCACTTCTTCTCTTCCCCCCTTTCACATCTCTCTCTGTGCGGGAGTGAGCCTGTGTCCTCCCGGAAAAAAAGAAAACGGCTATATTCCGAAACTGAAACGATATCAACGAAAAAGACTTATGATGACGACGATGATAACGACGCAATGAAAGTACCAGACAGACAGACAACGCAGAGGTCGTCGGTCCACTACACATTCTGGACCACTACTGACCCGGAAACTCGCAAAGAACGAGAGAAAACATGGCATTTGGTTTGAATAACCCGCGTATGGCATATGAACGAAAACCGCTCTTGCCTTTGAGAGGGAGGTATGGAATTCATCTTATTTGGATTTGTCCTCGATATGATATACCCGTTTCGCGTTACTACATATCTAGGTACCTAAATAGATAGGTCATTTTGCTAGTTTTCTTCTTTCTTTATGAGTCGGTACTTAGTTACTCATCTAATACATACACTCGTGGCTCATACCATTTCCTTTTTCTAGCCCCTTAGTTAGAGCGCCAGAGCGCCCATTGACGAAGAGAAAGAAGCCCCCCTTTTCAATGCATATCACCAATGCTACACAACTATCCACGCAGAGCTTCTCCCAGAGTCTGCCATCCCTCAGCGCCAGCCGGATTCACCATGATAGCCAATAAAGCGTCCTTTCTGTTCCCGGTCCCGGAGAGTACGGTGGCTAGATCTTCCGCGTTCGTGGGCCGATCAGCTGCGTCTGTGAGAATGGCTCGGAGTGCGACTTGCTTGGCCATCGCGGCGGCGAATTTAGATGCATCGAGGTCGGAGGAGGATTGGGAGAGCTCGGTCCAGCCGGATGGATGAGCGGGGTTGAGCATCACGTTCGATGCTGCGTTGGCGGTGCGCTTGAGGGTTTCGGGGATGGCATCATTGGCTATTAGAGAGAGTTCGTTAATTAAGTTTAGGAGGCGGGTTACTTTGGTACGGTCGTGATCCGTGATCCTTTCGTTGATACGGAAGCCTTCGAGATCTCCTTTCACCGCTTCCAGGGCATCATCGTCATCATCCAGTACCGCGATGGCACCAAGTAGACACACTGAACCGACGTGATCTGGATTTCGTTCTACTGTGTCAAATAGTCTGTCCCGAGCGACTGATTTCTCTTCTTCGCCTCCCTTCGCCCAGAGGACTTGTGCAAGAGCGCAGATGATGTCAGGGCTTTCCGTAACATCAGCTTCGGAGAGGGCTGTCGAGAATGCGCCAATGGACGATTCAATATGATCCGAGGATTCGGAGAGAAGGAAAAAATGTGAAAGACCGAGAACCAGGTGGGAGGAAAGTCGAATCTTACGGATGGCCATTGTGATCTCTGATGATGTTTCAGGGTCTTCTTGGAGACTCAAAGTGAGATCCAGAGACAGGGTCGCCGAGTCTATGGCAGCTGTATAGATCATAGAAGCTAGCTGTGAGCGTGCGAGATCAGAGGTTGAGCAGGCGTATTGAAAGAGTGTAAGCGGAGACTCTGAAGTCTCGTACACAGATTCGAGGTGGGCAGTGAGGGAAGTGAGGATTGAGATAGCATCCTCAAAAGACCCGATCCGTTCAGCAAGTTCTGCCAGAACGTGCTTATATGGAGTTGTGGATGGCGATGGATGTGGCATCTGGGAGCAGAGCTTCTGCAGAGCAAAGAAGGGTGAAAGCAGATCTGCATCCTCGATTGATGACTTTGGAGCTCCGTCTGTGGGGACCAAAAGGTCGTCAAAGACTGAAAGGGCGTACTGTCTCTTAATTGAGACTGAGGACGACCTATCGATCTCAAAAGCATGAGAAAACAGTCCTCTAGCCTCTTCCTTTTGCTTATAAAGGACAGCGAGGAGTCCTTGACCGAGCCATGCATGGGCATAATCTGGATCAACAGATTGAGCAAGCGTGAAAGCTTCATTGGCCAACTCTTTATCCTCATGGATCAGATACAGAGCACCCAAGTTTGTCCATGCACGAGCGCTACGCTGATTGAGGTGCAAACTACGCACAAGGGCGTGTTGAGAGACCTTAGGGTTCATTGCCATTGTGGCGACGCCCAACGCATTCCAGAATTCCGAGTTTCCAGCTTCAAGCTCTATAGCCCTTTTGAAGCAACGCATCGCAACCTTGAGGAAGCGTGAGGATTGCTTTCTGAGATCGCCTCGGAGTTTCAGACTGGCTGTGATATGTGCCTGATATTCAATCCAGCCAAGGTTGTACCACGCGACCGCCTGTGCATGATCGTCATCAGCGGTAGCAAGAACAGCTCGTTTGTGTGCAAGTATCGCAGCCATAGTGCACAGATCCGATCTCTCAAAATCTCGAGCAGCGTCCTCGAATAACGATACGCAGCCTTGGACCTCAATTTTGTCGATGGAAGCATATAAATCAAACTTCTGCGGAGGTAAATTTTCCTTCAAAAGGAGCGCGAGGTTCTCAAAATTGATCTCTTCAGCGTATGACTGGGCGACAGAAAACAATGCACAAGCGTCAGCGACACTTTTCCATAGATTGAAAGCATGTCCTGCAACTGGGACAATTTCGAGAGCAACTTCGATCACTTTGGCGGCTTTTCTCATAGCTTGGCCGAATACGCCGGCTTCCACATGTGACCATGCACTTTCTGCTAGTGTTTGGATCAAAGAGATGCTAACGCCAAACTCTGCTGGCTTCATCTTGAGTACAGCCTCGTATCCATCAATAGCATCCTCGAAAAGCCCTCTTTCTCGGCAGACATTTGCTAACATGTATTTCGCAAACCACGTCTGCTCCGCTGGAGGCTTGTTCTCCAATGCCTCTGCTCTTTGGAACGTCTTTGTCGCAGCGATATACCTTCCAAGATGATGATAGCTCTCACCCAACCCGACCCAGGAGTGGTAGTCACCTGGAGATATGCGGAGCGCGGCTTGGAATGATACAATGGCTCTTGCGTACTGTTGTTTGTTGACCTCAACAGTACCCAAAGCGGCATATGGCCAACTATGCGCTTTCTTCTTGGACCCCGGTGCAGGCCTAGCCTTCCCGGAGTCGACTACTCTTTGAGCTACAAGCTCAACAAAATCCCACTCTCCGCTCTCAGCAAAGTCTCGCGCTAACCGTTCAGCAGCTTCGAGTTCCGACGTCGATAGCTCGAAGGCTTTGTGAAAGGCAGACCTAGAACGCTGTTTGTTCCTGGAGTATTGGTCGAAATAGATACCAAGCTTTGTGTACGCCGGAGCATAGTCGGGATTGGCCTTGATCGAATCCACAAAGTAGCGATATGGGCCTTCTTTACTCTTCCTTGCAGCTTTGGTAACATCACGCTCCCACAAACACCAACCAATCCGGTACAAAACTTCGGACTTCATGCTTAGATTGACAGGTTTTAAACTTTGAATTGCCTCAAGTGTCGTTCTCAGCTCCTGCAATCCGCCGTCGAGATCGTGAGCTTGGGCTCTACACCATGCCAGCTCGCTTTTCACTCTGATATTCTCTGGATCCCTGTTGAGTGCTCTTTCAAGGAATCCAACTGCATCGCCGTAATCCTCGTCCTCTTCAAGTATTATGCCAACGCCAAGCAGTGCTGACGTCGCAGTTGGCTTTCTCGTCAACACTTCTTCGAATAGACGTCTGGCTTCTGGGTGGTACCTCGGGGACTGATGGGATATCAATGCTGTGGCGAGAGCAACGATCACCGCATCAAGGGTGTCGCGCATATCAAGCCCATATGCCGTGCTCATCTGCTGGCATATCTTCTGGGCTCTCCTTCCTGTATCGACCGCACTCTCGAACTCATCTAGAGAGACGTAGAAGTCGCACAAGATACGGTGTGCAAGAAGCGAATCCTTACAGTCTTCGATACCTTGAACCATTAAAATTAGACGATCCGCCTCTTTTGTCTCGGGGCTGGTTTCAGTCTCTTCTTTTTCTTCCTTTTCATTTTCTGGCGAGGCCGACGCTGGCTCGTTCGGAAATGGAGAAATATCACTGTCCAAAAACCCTTTCAGGACTTTGGCTAAACCGTCGTCCGGGAAAAATGCAATATATTCCCTTAGTACGTTGACATCCCAGTCTCCCAGATCTTCAGCATTGACCCACTCGAGGGCAACCTTCCACGCCAACGGAAAAGGATGTTTGATAATGACAATTCCATTGGCCAGATTGAGTACCTGGTCTCTCTTGGCTGGTTTCACAGAGATGGGCGATACGGTAAGGGTGTCATAAGCTCTTTGGAAGGCTTTCTCCTCAAGTGTCCGCCGCATCTCATCATCATTGGTCCAATCGATAGTTTGGTGGTATATCTGTTCGAGCTGAAAGCGAGAATAGGCTTCGTATTTCACTTCCTGGGTGACATTTTCAATCTTTGCTCCGAGTCTCGTCCTTCGCTCGCCAATCTCTTTATTGATCCACTCTTTCTCTTCAGCTTCAAGTGCCTCAATGATTCTAGAATAAGTGTGGAAGGGTGCCATTACTCTACCTTCAAGACACTTGTACAGAGGGCTTGTGGGTAATATGAGCTCCAGGGCTCGGATGTACTGTGACCTTGAGCCATTCTTCTTAGCGAACAGCTCGTATCTGTCAATGACATTCTGACATTGGGGCGCATCATCCTTCTCGGCGTATATTTGCCCTAAGCTTAAAGTGATATCATGATAGTCGTTGAGTTTCTTAGAGCCTTGCTTTTCAAAGACAGTGATTAGGCCTTTATATGCCTGTGGCTCGATGTCTTTGAGCGAGATTGCTCGCCGATAAGCCTTCTCGGCGTCATCATCCTGGTTCAACTTTTCGTGTGAAAATCCAAGGAACAGAAATCTGTGAGCAGTTTCAGTACATGTCCGTTATGAGACCGTTAGAAATTTACGCTGTGTAATTCTGCTTATCCTCGGAAACGACTTGTTCCGCCTTTGAAGCTGCAGTTGTAAAGTCACCGCCGTCGATGGCTGCTTTGACAGCCTTCAAAGCCGCCTTAGAGCTGGACATCTTCCTATAACATCCAAAGGACCTCTTGTGACCAGAGCAATCATGACGAGGGTATGAAGGAACAAATCACAAGAGCAAGTCCACGCAAGTTGGACAGCTACAATAACCTTTCAACCTGCATTGACAAACAAGAGTATCCTCGACAAACTCGCTTCAGCCTCGGGTCCTGTTCATAACCTCTTTGATGTCGGCTGAGACTCTCCGAGTTCGACTCTGTTGAGACAGTAAGCTTTTAGTGTGCCTCTATGTTGTACCTTGAATGCGTTCCGCGCAAGGAAATTTTGGTGGGGCGGAGCGGAGAGACATCGTCATATTGCGTAGCTCGGACCGGGGCCATTTTATTCCTTCGACATCGGAATATAATTACATCCAATACCTTAGGTGAGAGATCGAGGAAGAAAAGTTTTCTTTTATCTCATGTCTTCTCAGACCTGTGCTCAGCCCTAATATCAACGTACGATGAGAGTCAAACAATCATTATGAAGTATGACCCAATCTCATTCAACCAATAATTATCATTTGCTAGCAATACACGGCTATTTTTTGAAGATGTTGAACAGCCTAACATCGACTAACCCTTTTTACCCTTTTTGCTCTCCTTTCAGTTGCTATAATACCCATAGCCCATGAGATGGCTAAATGCTCAGATGATATGATGAATTTCCCAGAACCAAGTGCCGTTGATGAAGATAAAAGTGAGGGAGATCCCAGCTGGTAGACTTTCGAGCGTTCAACGGCGCATGCCATTCTGCAAATTCGTGTACAGTAATTTGAATCCATTTGTGAGATCTCGCATCGTCGGGTATGGATTCTTATGAAGCTCGAAGCCCTGGGGGATGACTTTAACAGGCCAATTCTGCAAAGCTCCGAGTTGACCCGCTTTGAAGCAGAGATAGAAATAGCCTGGATATTTCGGATTGATGCAAAACGCGTACACAGATCGCTTTGGATTGGCGTGGGTGTAGGTTTCCAACCAACGGTCTAAAGAGGCAATTTGTTAGTATTGAAGACCTTCTGTCAGCCATGAAGAGTTCGTACCTGTATCTTCTTTCGAGCCAGTCTGATATTTCTCATGTGTCATGATTTCGTCCACCTTTCTAGCCATCGCCTTGACATGAAGTACTATTAGCTCATCAAGATCACTGTAGGTGTATTTGCCACCGATCTTCAGCGTCTTGCCGAGTGCGAAGTCGTTCTCCTTGTCCAATTCAAGGACATCGATATGCTGATAGACACCATCAGCAACTTTCCACGTCACCGCAAGGTGGTCCACTCCTAGAGAAGACGGTCGAATGACTACATCGCCTCGGTTCAAGGCAGAAAGGTATTCTTCCGCCTGCGCGGAATTAAACGGTCTGAATAGTGGATGTTTGATGACCCTGGCTGTTCGTCCACTACCTTGAGTCTTCTCTTCCAAAAGTTTCTGATCGTCAGTCTCTTGTCGTTCATCCCATTCGTTGTGCATGCGGTCATTCTCCTTCCTATAAGGACGCTTGAGCTGCTCCTCACGGAGCGAACAAGTGGCAGTGAAGTATTTCCGGTCAAGAGAAAGTATCTTTGCTGGGACTGTTTGATGGACTGAGTACATGGACTTCACAGGAATATCGAATCTGTCAGTGAGATCAGTCTCTCCGACTAAGGCATCAACCCCGCAGTCGAGCTTCGCATCGATGTGATTGTCCGTTATCCTCTTGATGGAAATCGGAACAATCATGCCGGGTGTTAGCGTGTCACGCGTTTCACCCGTGAACATGGTAAAAATCTCATCCGTGGCAAGACTGGTCATGAATGGTTGGCGAAGCTCCTCATAGGGCTCAATCAGTTCAGCACGTATGTTCTCAAGTGTGGCTCTCTTCTTTTGGTTGAGGTTCCTCTCCAACTGTTCGGCATACTCCTCGAGAATGAGATCGTTCACACGATCCTGAGCATCATCCTTGATAAGCTTCCGAACGATAGCACCAGTACCGTTTTCGTCTGTCTCAGCTTTGATATCTTCTTCGTCTAATTCTAGAGCATCAGCGGCCATTTTTCGAGCGATATCGTAGTCCTCGGGATGTATTCTGGTGTTATCCAAGTACTCCGCGTCTGGCTCACTCTGATCATAGTCGATATACAGAAAGCTCGCCGCATTTGCCCAAACTTTGGTACCCATGGCTGGTCTCTCAACGCCAAGACCTACAAGTTCAGTCCGATTATTGACATTTCCTCCATTCATGTTGACAACTTTGAGAAGTTGCGCAGCTTTTCTCTGGCCAAGACCGGCAACATATGGAAGAAGGTTTGCCGTTGACATATCTGTGAGTGCCTCATTGATGTTCACTCCGACCATGTTCACGTAGTCCACGAGAACGCACTCAAGTTGCTTGAGAACTTTCTGCTGGTCTAGATACTGTTGCCCAGGGGTAAATGTGATCGACGCGAGATCCCGCCCAAGTGCAGCATATTCCTTCATCGGATCTTGCATATACCTCGCAAGCGCCACACAATAATGAGTCAAGGGGGCGAAACTTGGATGATCCAGCTTTGCGCGTTCACTTGTCTGATAGAGCCTTGCTATCTCATCGTTGACGATAATCACCTCCAGTGGATCATCAACCTCCTGGTCGTCGTCGTCAGTGTAAGACGGCCCTCGAAGATTCTTTTCTTTGACAAGCGCCGCTAGATTCATGTATAGCTTGCGGGTATCAGGCGAGAAGCCAGATACAGCGATGACATCAGGTTCCCGTCGCTTTACAATTTCAATGAAATCTGCGACGTCTTTCCCGTCCGGGAGACCTCGATCTTTATCACCCGGGGACAGATCAACGAATTTACCATTCTCGAGAACCCTGCCTTCTTCGTTGACCCAAGCCCATACTATTGCTTCCCGTCCATAGACGCCTTTGCCGTTAGACATGGCCAAGACTCTTGGGACAGTGCCTTTCTTCATGCCTTTTGGCTGATATGGGGCCTGATCAAGCCTTCGGGAGAACTCTTCCCGACAAGCTTGAGAAACTTGATTCTCACATTCTGCTCTCAGGTTTTCTTTGACTTGACGACTCATGATTTTCGAAAGCTTTTCTGTGGCAGCATCAACGACCTCGGTGCGCTCATGATTCCAAGTATCTGCAACTTCACTGAGGTTGTCTGACACAATTTGCTTATGTAAATGTTTCAAGAAATGATCCTTGTTCTGCAGGCGGATACGCACTTCAACCAGACCTTCGTTCTCGGCTTGTAGCATCTTGAGGTATAGCTCAGGCTGTCTTGCGATTTCGCTGAACTCTTGATTCCGGAGATACTTGAATTCGTAATACGGATGTTGTTCATCAATCTTACGCAGCCCCTTCTCGGTCCTGTAGCAGTCCAGAACGCCGCTCGTGTAAAAAGCCTGTCTCATGACCTTTCTCATCTTAGGACTCATTACCAGCTCCTCAATGAACATTGTTTTCGCAGCTTTGAGAGCATGTGAACCGGTCTGAAAATCGGTATCGAGAACACTATCTGCCATGTCATCGGGTCTCTCTGTAGGGTCTTCGGTATAGTTCCTCACCCCCTGATTTAGAGCGTTCTGCGCGAAGCCATCCGCGGAGATACCGAAGGCTCTGACAAGGTTGTAGGTTTTCCCGCTGCGTACTCGCTCGAACAGAGTCTTGGCCATTGCTTTCTTTCTGTGTACACCATTTCCATTGACCTCGGTGCCATTCGTAGCGGAGAGATCTTTAATTTGTGACGAGTATTGGAAATACAAATAATCTTGAACATCTTGAAGTTCTTCCATTGTCTCAGCGGCTGTTAGCATTGACTCGAGGATCTCATCGGGTTGTACGGATGACGAGATGAGACTGTCGTATGTCTTCTGAATCGTATTCCGTTTGTCAATGAAGCCACGGAACTTAAGATCATGGTCAAAGACCTCCCAGAGGTCGCTTTGATTGAGTAATTTGGCGGCTTCGATCTCATACTCTGGCTCCCCATCCTTGTTTTTCCCAACAGGCTTTTTCAAGGCGTGAATCAAATAATCCTTCCGGTTCTGGAAAATAAAGGGTACCTCATAGTCGTCCGTGACCATATATTCCAACACCTTGGCCACTGCCCGACGGAACGGCTCATGTAGATCTTGCTTGAGAGGATGCTTGGGAAGCATGAGGTTTGATATCCACCGGCTTTCCTCCTTGAATTGGTCTTCTGTGAGTGTGACATGTTTATACGGCGCTCTTGCAATTTGGAAACGTTCGGGTTCGTCGTTGTTGCGTATTTGCTGATCCTCGTCCGTCATCATCTTTTCCGCGAGCTGTGACGGCTCGAAAACATCTTTGAGGTCGAGATGTTTGCCTTCTTCGGCAAGGCCTTCTTCCTCTTCCTCTTCTTTTTCCAAAGCGAAATAGTAGTCTGTTCCATCACCGAAGGCGCGGCGCATGTCGTCAAGGGCTTGTTCGTCGAGACCGGTGGTATCGGCTGATATACCATAGCCAAAGCCCCTTCTTGCTGGCCGAGCTACCTCTGCATCCTCTCTTAAGCGTTCCCGCTCCTCGTCTGAGAAAACATCCTCCTCGATGAAGTCGTCAAACTCGTTGGCAGCCCGCGGAGGGGCCTCCTCTTCCTCGGACTCGTCGAATATGTCATCGACGCCCTTTGCGGTCCTTGCCTCCCGTGCATCGCGCGGGCCCCTCTTGAGGCGTTTGAATTTCGATTCATGGTGCTCCTCGGGTTTTTCGCCTATGAGGTCAAGATCTTCCTCGTCGAGTTCTTCATCCTCGCGTTCCCTTTCCTCTCTTCTGCGCTTTCGTCGTTCTCTTCGGCGCTCAGCCACTTCTTCTTCTTCGTCCTCATCAACAATGAAACCTTCTCGGATCTATTGTAGCGCACATTAGTATGAGATGTGGAAGGGGGTGTGTAGGCGTACTTTGGCTGCTTCCTCCTCGTCGTCATCATCGTCTTCGTCCTCAGATGAATCCTCGAACCGCTGCCTTGAGTCACCATTCGGTCTTCTAGATTCGCCGGTCTCCTCATCAAAATCCTCGTCATCCTCTTCGTCATCAAGCAGAGCTTCCCCTTCAACAAGATCTCTGGCGCTCATGATGTTGGTGTTCGTAGAGAGCGACAAGGGGGTAGGTGGAGGGTAAGAGGAGATATGAGATTAACAAGAACAGGAGAAGAAAAGAATTACGACGAGTAGAAGAGACAATCTCGTAAAAACAATTGTCGCAGCGGAACCACCCAAGAATGGATTGCAACGATTCTTCACTTTACTCTTATTATTATGATTCTTCTTTCTTTGATGCTTTCCGCGATGTCATTTATGGTCACTCCGGCGGACCGTACAAGCTTAGTGGCATAGGTATTAGTATTATGGTGATTCTCGCCCATTGTTTTAAAATAAGCGGCGGACCGGGGGTTCTCAGACCCACCACTACCTAACATAAGGTAATTAAGTAAAAAGGTAATAATTAACGGAGTGTGTGGTGTGTAACTCGTGTAACTCGTGTAACTCGCTGGAGACCCTGAACCTGAACTGAAGCGATACTGTAACTCCTTAACCACGCATACCTAGTCCCAAATACCGCTTGAACCTCTTGTGCCCAACCACGATCAGTATTCACCACTAGTTCCATGTATTCTCTGTGATGTACAGGGAAGCCTGACTCTGCCTCCTCCAACAAGTGGCCAGCATACTGGTGTCATCACATTATTCGTTCATCTGCCATCTTCCGCTTCCTGTGTACGGCGCGCCGCTGTACTGCGCGGACCCTGCTCCTGCAGGTACAAGGATCACAGCTCTCTCTTTCCCACTCCTGAACATACTGCACTTCGTCTTTGAGATCGAGTTGAAGCAAAAGATAAAGAAGCCACTTGAGGAAAGAGCATATGCAATAGAAACCTACACCTGGCGAGGAGTTATGAACCGCTGATAACCGCCGAGTTTGGATGCTGTTTTAGCCGCTTGCTGTGGTCACTCGTTTGTCACTCGGACTGTGTGACGGATTCTCAACACAATCATTACGAGCGGCACATACTGCAACACATCGTGAACCACGCTCACCAAAGCCATGGCAGATCCCTTCAAGGCAAGAACGCTGAAGCGGAAGAATGTGAAAGGCCTCGCACTGAGTGCACCTACCACAAAGTCCCCAGCACAGTCAGACGGCGATGCACAGATACCAGGAGCAATCGGGAACGGTGAAAATAGGACTGATACACTGGAGATCGGTCTGGAGTTCAAACTCGACTTGAAAAGCGAGGATTTAATAGTATTGAAAGAGCTTGGCGCAGGAAATGGAGGCACCGTCAGCAAGGTTATGCATGCTACCACACGAGTGGTCATGGCACGAAAGGTACCTTGAAGGAAGCACTCGGGTTTTCAGGACCAGCTAACATTGTCCTCAGATCATCCGTGTCGACGCCAAAGAGAATGTACGAAAACAAATTGTGAGAGAGCTACAGATAGGCCACGACTGCGAGTCGCCGTACGTCATAACATTCTATGGTGCGTTTCAGAACGAGGCAAGGGACATTGTTCTCTGCATGGAATATATGGATTGCGGGTATGTGCAGCATCCCACTTCGTTTGCGCCTTGCTGATGGACCTCCAGATCCCTAGATCGAATCTCGAAAGATTTTGGGCCTGTGCGAGTGGATGTACTTGGAAAGATAACAGAGTCTGTCCTAGGGGGCCTGGTATACTTGTATGAGCGACATCGGATCATGCATCGTGATATCAAGCCATCAAACGTTCTCGTCAATTCTAGAGGCCAAATCAAGCTTTGCGATTTTGGTGTTGCTGCTGAGACGGTTAATTCCATTGCCAACACCTTTGTTGGGACGTCCACTTATATGGCCCCAGAACGGATACAGGGAGGCACTTATACCATCAAGTCCGACGTCTGGAGTCTAGGCTTGACAATCATGGAATTGGCAATAGGACGTTTTCCATTCGATGCAAACGATTCTGCTGCTGGGGACCGCGCTTCTGCAGGACCACTCGGAATATTGGATCTCCTCCAGACGATTGTCCATGAACCAGCTCCTAGACTGCCTCGGAGCGAAGCCTTCCCTGCGATCCTCGACGACTTCATCGCGAAATGTCTATTGAAAAGTCCAGAAGAGAGGCCAACACCACGGGAACTCTACGTACGTAAAGAAATAACAAGGTGATAGTGCATCGCTAACTAATGCCACAGGACAAAGATCTTTTCGTTCAAGCCGCTAAGAGAACCCCTGTAGATCTCCAGCAATGGGCCATCTCGATGATGGAAAAGAACAACCGAACGTCCTATCTGGCACCACCTGCACCTCGTGCTCTGAATAAAGATGGAAGTCGAGATAGCACAGCGTTTCCCGCACCGCTCTCTGTTTCCACGTCTTCAGCCCAACACCAATCGAGCACTGCGCCATCACCTCTATCTCGCATGACACCTACCTCAGGCGACATTCCTCTCAACATCTCTCCACATGATATGCCCGTTCCCAACAACTTCCGCACTCCTGAACCACCTTCTTTGGAGCATCTTTCTCTTGAGACTAGCCCAGCTGAGCCACGTCCTTCGCCTCGAATCCGCAACAATGCGCCACCAATCTACGTTAATGGCAACAATGGCAACAATAGCTCGACGCAAGCTCAGCCGTCGTTTATGCGCGATCGATATGGGTATAGACCCGAACCTACGGAGCCATCTTCAGCTGTCGATGCTCCCAGCCGGCCTTTCTTTGGAAGTAGGTCCAACAGCTCAAACGCCTCTGTTGGGATTGGTTCAAGAACGATCGCATCAAACGGTGGCATGACCAATGGAGGACCGTCAACTGCTGGCTTGCCTCCAAGATCAGGCCCTCCACAGGGACCATTACCAATGCCCCCAATGAGCGCTGGTATGGCAAGTCCGCGTCGCCAAAGATAATCATAACATGGTACCCTGCAGGTCGGTGAGATACTGGCTGATCTGTTCAGGACCGAGTGATGATGCAGTTTGTGCATATCGGACAGAACCGCCCACGAATATCAAATGGTAGCTACGAACAGACGAACGACTTTTACATCATACGCCAATCAGTCCAAATTTTCCCTCCGCGAGAACTCTGAAACTCCAATCTTTCGAATCTCCAACCTTCTACATGGTCTTTACACACACACACACACACACACACACACACACACACACACACACACACACGAACACGAAGCATACAAACCGGCGTACTTACTGGGGGAGACGAGGGGCAAGCAGAGCAAGCATTATCATCTTATCATCCGTCATCATCATCATCATCATCACGTCTATATCTACATAACGAACTTTGCGGGCCTAACCCACAATCATGTTTTTTTTTTTTCCTTTTCGTTTCCTTCTCAATTCCATGTCTGTCTCGTTTCCTCAATTTTTTGATCTCTGGGCGATGGCGAGTTTATTTCTCTCTCTCTTTTCTGGCTGATTGATTGATTGATTTAAACTTTATGTACAACCCCCTCTGCAGCAGCCGTATCGTACGGGTTCATAACCATCATGTCTACTTTTTTTACCTTAGGTACCTGAGGTATATCTACGTATCTTGCTGTGTGATGTGATTGAAGTGGTATTCATCCTCTTAAGCCTACTACTACTACTACTACTACTTAATATGTTCCATGGTACATAGGTACATTAGGTAGGTATGTGCTTTACATAGGGGTTCCTAAGATCCCCTATGTAGGTAGGTAGGTACCTAGGTAAGGTAGGTAGATTAGATAGGTATTTAGCTAGGTAGGTAGGTAGGGGCGAAGAAGAAAGAAAGAAAGAAAGAGAAGAACTGATATTGAGGGAACAAGGAATAATAATAGGGGATGTTGTCGGTGAGATATTGGTATGTAAGGTAGGTATGTGATGGATATATGGAAAGTAATAAGTGGGGCTCTTTTATCTTAAGATGTAGACAAATAGGCTGTAGGCAGGCAGGCAGGCAGGCAGGCAGGCGGCGGTCATTACGAAGCATGGAGGAAATGGATGGATCGGTGGATGGATGAATATTGATTGATTTTTGGAAAGGTGGGAAGATGGTATGGTTATCATAAAATACTATCTAGTATACCCTTTCCTTTTACTTCCTTTCTTCCTTCATTCTATTATTCTCCTTGCAACAGACTCAAACTCCGAGGCGAATAGCTTTGATCTTTGTACTTTTTCCCGCTGGCTTTGTCGGAAGAATTGACCTGGGAGTAGGTGCGGTCAATGATTACGGGGAGCATGTCTAGGACTGCTTTGTTGCCCTCGTAATAGTGGTTGATGAATCCTCCCTGCAGCAATCGTCGGAGGGCGCTGAGACGCGCGAGCTTCCACCATCGGTCGACGTAGATCTCTCCATCTTGATGGATGCGGACCACCATGGCGGATCTGTTGTTGATCTGGATACCCCAAGTAGGGTTTTGGATGGCGAGCAGAATGGCAGTAAAGGTTTGGTGGAGATCTCGCTTGAATCTACGATGGACCTTTTTGGTGGATATGGTGGATATCGCTTCGACTTTCGTTGCTATTTCGTGGGTGTTGTGATATGGTTCGTAGCGTTTCGCGCCTTGTGCATCATGATTTTCGTCTGGCTCTTCGTCCGACTCATCAGAATCCGTAGATGTTCGACCGCTGTATGCCTTCTCATAGAAAAGAGCAATATTTTCGCCCGCCGCCAGCTGGACCTCCGGGCTCGCCGAATCTAATTGTTCAGCAAATGCCTCGATGGCATCTTCGCTCTCTGCTTCGACATCATCGATCTGTGTGGCAAGAAATCCGTAAACTCGAAGTGCTGCAACAACCGTGTCCACGTCGTCTGCAGCGTCGATGAAACTACCGTCAGAAGATATGACTTCCAGAAGAAAAGTCATCTGGTCTAGGATTTCATCGTCTCCTCCTCCACCGAAAGAGAGACAATCACCGAGACAGTATATCGCAGCTGCTTTCGTTTTCAACGATGAGGAATCAGAGATTGTGCGCTTGAGGAGGTTGGATACGGAGTCGTATAGTTCATCGTCCCGAATCGAAATTGCAGTCAAGGCCAGTGCTTTGAGGGCAAATACCGTCTCGCGCTCACTAGTCTCGGCCTTGATGCTTCTTGCTAAAGTACTGACAAGGTCGGCGACTCGGCCATACAGCATATCTGCCAGTAAATGTGCGGAGACAATGCGAACATAGGTGGCCAGACAGTCTTCTCTTCCTTTGTTTGTGCTGCCTTTCCGAGCGAGCAGTTCATCTATGCGCTCCGAGAGCTGTGTCCTCAGCGAATCCGGAGTCGCCTCGTTGAAATCGTCACTGGCCAGAAATTCGTCCACGGAGTTTATGCTGGTGAGAGTATTAGCACTGCTGACAAAACTACAATATATATGCCCTCACCTGTACGCCGTATCGTCACTGAGAATCCCGCCGTCATCATCGGGGGATGCTGCTCGGCTCTGGTTGCGCGATGTTGGGGATGAACCTGGTTGAGAAATTGTTCGCGATACCCGGCCTGGAGACTGTCGCGACGCCGCTTTCTTTGAGACCGTTTTCTTTGACTCCAGGGCACGCCGCCGTAGATCTTGATCGTGCATGGTGACGACAAATAATCCGTGACAAAGACGTCGACGATGAGGGAGATGATTAATGACTAAATAGCAGGCAGATCCAAACAGGCCTGTATTCGGGGGGAGGGGGTTCTGCAGTCGCTATCCCAGTGGTAATGATGCACGTAAAATTGTAGTGTCTTGATGGAACATGAGGTCCATGAATGTCTAATAGATGCGAGATGTCGACCTGAATGAATCAAATGATTCAAGTGAATAGTCCTCTGACAGCACAAGATGCGTTGTGTTCTAGTGACCACCAACAAAGGTCCTGTATATGTAGGTAGAGGATGGATTTCTGCCTTCTTCTCTTTTCGTGCGGTGAATCGGATCTTCTCAGAGGATAAGGCAGGGTAAGACAAGGCAAGGTAAAGGCAACGGGTAAAGTAAGTATGTGATGGAAGAGACCTCAACCCATAGAAAAACCAATAATAATACAACGTCACATGTGGATCACTGCCGACGCCTTTTTTCATTGCCCCGCGATTTACTGAAGTATTCAACTAATTAATACCTTACCTAGGTCATCTCTTGAATAGGTAGGATGTTGTAACTCTAGATCTCTCTCTTCTCTCTCTCTTCACGCAATCACTCACTACAATAGTTCTCTTCAGTCTTCTGTGACAGCCATGCCGTCTCCCTCCTTCGAGCTGAGTTGATTTCCTACTGCTTAGTCTCTGTATTGCTACAAATCAGCAAGTGCTGCCCGAGTCGTATCGACTGCTGACAATACCTTAGCCGCCTGATCACACGCTAAGAGATGGGCGAGGCGTCGGGATGTGCCGTCTCCCAAACACCACCACTTCTTAGGCTTGACTTGTTCAAACATATCGACAACGTGATATCTTCATAGGACAAGATCATCGGTGAATTATGAACCCATGTCCGCTTTAATGTGACAGCAGCATCCGTTACCCTATTCTCATGTCTTTGATATACATACGTAGATGCCTTATATACCCGTTGAAGTGATCCTGGTAATAGATGTCGCGAAAGGTGCCATCTAGAATCTCGGGCTAGACCGGTACTTTTCACTTGAATGATGGTGCCGACAATCTTGCTGCCACAGACTCGACACACGTACTCCCATCCTAAGTACCCAGACTCTGTATCGACAACAGTACGGCCTTTGTCTCCAGAGCTCGAGCGTAATCATGGTACTCGTCAGGTTGTATATTGACTTTGCGAGGCTGCAGAGTATCTTAATTTGTTAAATCTGGCACACGGGCCTCTGTCGTCGTTTAGACATACTCATCAGAACCCTGGGGAAAGCTTTAAATCCACCGCACCAACTTTCTACATCTCAAAGCGATACTCCATCCTCCCAGAAGTGTTGACAAACCCGTGTACAGGATCAAAGGGCCATATGTGGTGCCGTACGCGAACTTACCGATCCCAGCTCCATCGCCGACTTTCAGGAGCTGAACACCCGCAAGGCCACCACTGATGTAGCCAATGCCCCTTGCGCCATTTAGTAGTCCATATATCATGCCGGTATCGATCGCTTCGTTCCGATCTACTGCCGCTTTCTCCATCTCCTTGATCACGCCGCCCCATGTAGCGCTGTAGCCGCCGGCGAAGAAACCGTAGGTCAAGGTGAAAACCACAAGGAGTACCATGCTGTGAGCTGATGCGCTTGCGAGGCCCCATAGTAAGAATGTTGCGAGAGCGGAACTAAGGGCTGAGATGAAGGTGGTGGATGCAGCAGAAAGTGGCATGCGTTTGTTGTCAGAGAGCAAGCCAAAGAATGCACTAGAGACGATACCCGGCAAATTGAAAAGTGTCAAAAGGAGTGTGGAGGAGGTGGCTGAAAGGGAGGTTATGGAATGTGCGTAGGTGTTCAGGTATGTCTGCGGGATGCCATAACCAGAGCTTTGGAATATTATGGCGATGCTGTAGATGTAGAAGGTGCGGTGACGGAGGAAATCCCAGGGGATCTTGCGCGGACGGTAGGATGCCGAAGGTGGCATCGACGGAGGATGAATAGGCATCAGGAAGACAGCAAATAAGCTGGTTCCGGCTACTGTAGCTGTCCAGACTCTCATGGTGGTGCGGAAGCCGTAGCGGTCAAGGAGAGCCTGCACAAGGAATGGGCAGAAGGAACCGGTAACATTTTTGGAGGAGAGAACAATACCGTATGCAACAGCACGGTTGCTGGCAGAGAAGTACTCGCTCAGAGAGAGGGTTGTAGGGCTGTATAGAAGGGCACAGCCAAGAGAGGCTAGGACACCTTGCGTGGCGACGAGATGCCAGACGTCCGTGCTGAAGGAGGAAAGGAGAAAGCTGACGCACGTGATCAAGACACCGCACAGAGCTGTTGTTCTACGAAAGCGGGCCCATCGACGACTGAAAGCTGCGAAGAGAAAGGGCATAGAAAGATACATGACTCCATTCGAGGTTGTGCCAATGACACCAACGATGTTCTTGTTGCCATGGAACGACCAATGGCTCAGATAATATTCTTGAAATATTCCATATGTCATGGCAAAGCCTATAACAATGAATGAGCTATCCGACGAAAAACGTGGTTTGCCTACCCCAGATTGGCAGTTGAAGGATCGAGCATCCCACGAGAACAGCAAGTCTCCTTTTGCTTGAGTTTAATCTCATACTGTCCGAGTGAGACGGAGCGAGACTGTGTGTTTCGTGACCAGCCTCGTCCATTGCGGCCTCACTCTCAGGCAAGCCCTGTAAAGTGTACAGCTGGTGACCGTCCTCTCGTGACATCTTGTTATATCGTCAGATGATTATGACAGCGCGACCCAGAATGTAGATTGATCACTGGCGTCCGACGGTCTTCAATTCTGGGATTGTACCGCACTATGGATAAGTCATTGTGTTGATGCGCAACATCGGCGCTTGAGCCGGATGACGTCAGGTTCTTGGCGCAAGGCATTCGGTGACCGTCCAATGGCAGCTGTACTTTTCGTCTACATCGACACCTAATACCTATCGTAGTAAATATCATCCGTCGTCGTCGTCGAGAAACATCACCTTGTCCCTTCTGGGTCCTCTCCCTTTCCACCTAGTATCATCTGTTGGTCGGATAGGATTGACAGCCTTGAAATAGATGAACACGAAGAGTTTCCTTGGCGTAGATGGATACTCGACGGCTCCACTGAGGAACCAGTTCTTTGGGAATGGGCATGCTATTCTACCTTTCGCTGAACACGGAACGAACGTGTGTCTCGAAGACAGACTGTAGATAGAACCCCCAAGTTGCGGTGGTTTATTGAAAGTCTATGATAAATACATAGATGTGTGATGTTATTTAACACCGATTTTCCGACATCTGCCGAGATATGGCACCTGCCATACTCAGCTGTAAGACTCTGTTCACAGTCTCGCCCGATGACCTGACGCAAGTGGTAACACAATAATGATACAATGAGGTTGTTCGTCATTCTCGTCCTCGTATTCAACACAGTGCATACAACAAGAACACGCAGTGTCCAATGCTTGTATGCCAAGGGGTATAGTATAAGGGTAATGAAAATAGAAATGTTGGAACATAGATCGTAGAGATTTAACGTGATCGCGTAATGGCACCAGCCGTAAGAGAAGTAGTTTCTTCTGACGAACGACTCAGATCAGGGTTGTTGCTTCTTCGTCGGCTCTGCACCTCTAGCCTTCTCCCTGACAATGTCAGCCCACGTAGCTGCGTCCACCCTCCCCAGTCCATCCTTCAGGACCGCTCGTTCGAGCACCTGCTCAACGGTTCCGAATCTTGGGATGCATTCTCCACTAGGGCCGTTCCTTGCGAAATCAATAACATTCCAGCCTTGGCTTGCCATTGCTTGACGCTGGAACGTGTTTGTAGACGGATAGACGTCCAAATCTCCTGTAGCAGCGACCAAGGTAGAAACGGCCAATGAGAAGACATCGGAAGCGGCGGTGGGTACTGAATTGGGATCACGAAGGACCGAAGCTTGAAGAAGTTCTGGAGCTGTATATTCGAGGGTTAGAGCGGAAAGAGCGGCGGGAGAACGGAGGCGAGAGTCGGGTAGGACAGAGGTAGATGAGGAAAAGTCGATCAACAGAGGTGTATAGGGGAATGAGAGAATTGAGTCTTGTTCGATTTGCTCCTGGTCTTCTGAATCCAATGAGACCAAGGACGTTGGTTTAAGGAGGATGTTATGAGGTTTGATGTCTCCATGTACGATGCCTGCAAGTTCGTGTAGCCACTTCAGTGAATCAATGAGTTGAGTAGTTAGCGATAACCAGATGGCTTCATTGCCAACAACTGGCGCGGTCCGAGTGTGACCCGTATACGTTGAACGTATCTTCAGGGCTCGATTCGTGATATAGTCTGACAAGCTTAAGGGGATGGCGGACATCACTATCGATCCGGTTGTTAGGATATATCCGTGGAAAGGGACCACATGTTTCTCTGATTCTCGCGTCTGGGCGAGATGTGTCAAGATTCTTGCTTCGCTATGGATAATCTTATGACCATCTCCCCTGTGAGGTGTCTTGACCGCCACTACCAGCGATGAGGAAGACATTGACTGTCGTCTCGTTATAGTAAGTTCGTCTTCCAGGGGAGCATGAACGGGATGCGAAACGGCTTTATAGACCGTGCTCCAAGCACCAGACCCAAATTGGGAGGGTCTGCCGGAACGATCTCGTACAATCTCTAGCTCGTGTGGATATGCAAGGATCGAAGGGTTGTCGAAAGAGCCTTCTACAGCTGCATGCGCGTCGTGGTGTGCACACGTAGCAATATTGAGACCTAAGGTCAGAGTTGACGGGTGCGCTAGCAACGCAACAGCATCCATGTGATCCTCCGTTGAATTGAGGCCCTCAGACTGGTGCCTGACCAAAGGCGAAGCGGGCGGCGTCAATGGGGTTCGCAAGTCCGACAGTCTAGTCTTTTGCGAATTGGCAACCTCGAGATCGACCTTATGTTGTGCGGATGACATCGGTGGTGAACTCAGGGTTCTGTCCAGCATGGTCGGCCTTATCGGCGTGGCTTGGTAGAGTATATACGACATCGTTCCAGTAGGGGCCAGGAACTCCCACAGTTCTAGTAGGAGATCTTATAGCGAGTCCCCAGAAGAAATATGGGTTATAGACACGCGACTCGATCAAGGAATAAAGGGAGAGAGAGAGGTGCTGAGGAAGAGGAGGTTCAAGAGATCTTAGAGACGCGAGCCAGCGGTCACCACCAACGCCGTTAGACTCATCTTGGGAAACCTTGACGATGTCATTGGGGGTTTGAGAGGAACGGGAGAAGTGTAGAGCAAAGGAATATGAAAGATAACGGCAATAGGCGCGGGACCGTGAAAAGTTAAGAAGAGACGGAGCGTGAACCATTTTGCTTTCATAGTGTCCAATTAGGGAGATTACCGACTACTTTAGGTGCGTTTACCTTAATTCAGCCCAACGGACTCTAACCCGCAGCGGAAAAGGAAGATGAACGACGGTAAGGTCATATGAGGATCCATCACAGGGAGAGGAGATGTCTGATTGACCAAGCATAGCATCGCTATGTTTGTATCCCTTGTATGTTTTCGAATCGTCTACCATAGATCTTTCAGTGAGGACAATGTTTCCTTGTACTGTATGGCAGGAGAAAATCGGCACAGAAACTCAGTTCTCAAAGGCCGGTGAACGTGGCAAGTGGGCAATCCCTCATTGATCAGGACGACTCGGCGATGAGGATAACTTAGGCTTTCGGTCACTCAAGCGAAAAAGGCGAAGGAGAGAAAGAGAAAAGGCAAAGATTAATTACTACGTTACCAACTTGGGTTCAAGATCTGCCGACGATTGACCTTTTTCCCCATTTATTACGCCGATGTTCCGATCGCATAAGGTCGCCCCCCCAAAAGTATCATCTTCATGTCACACAAAGACAAAGAACACGAATCCGACCCCAAGACTTGGATTTATGTTCGGCACTGTCTTGCATTGGTCGACCGGTAGAGTTGTCAAAAGGGAACCATGGCCATGCTCCCGAAGGAGACGACTGCGCGACGGGGAACAACGCGTTATCCAAGGACCATCGCCTACGATCCTAACCAATTCAGAAGCATGAGAGTAATCTGTAGTTAAGCGATCGATGAGACAATTATCGTCAGAGTTCCGGGAATTGCAAGGAAACACAGCCTGTCAACAGCCGTCAACGCCTGGTTAGGTAGCATCGACAGTTCGTAGAAGAAATATGTGTACTATGGGTGATGTGGTGCATTGCAAGAGATCCAGTTCCTCACGTCAGGGTCTGCTTTCAACAAGCCACCATCTTTCTCAAAAGGCTTCATGGCAACGGAATACGCATTAGAGAAAGCTCGAAGATATGAAAAGTAGAATACACATTTCCCCGTAAAACACCCCCAATTTTCACGCCCTGCAATCCAAAATGAAAAGAGACTTTGCCTGCTTCGTTGAGTGATCACTCCAAAATTGCAAGCGCTTATCTGTTCAGCAACTGAAAGCAACTTCGCCTTAGCACCGCCATCTGCATCATGCCAAGAGGACGACTACGTTTTGCCGTGTCACGTTTCCCACCTTATTGGACAGCCTTTTGAGCCTCGGTGAGAAACTCCTCGTCACTGGCATCGAGGATATCGTATTCCTCATCGGTCAAGAACCCATCCTCGGTTTCGTCGTCATCCAGTTCCAGAGACTCAACATCGTCAAGCAGCTCCTCAATCACCGAGCGAGGGGCAGCTACAGATGTTGGTGCTCCTGTACCTTCACTTTGAGCTCCTTCATGTACGCTGGCCACAGGTGACTCTTTGTCGAGCTTAGGGAAGATCATAGTAGATCCCTCCTGTGCTTTACTAGACTCCTCATCCGCTTCTTCGTTGACCGAGGGAGCAACGTAGCTTGGCGTTGCCTTGTAATCTTCTTTCGGTGTAGAGCGGACACTAACATCACACCACAATTTGTGACCAAATGGAGTGCCATCGGGTCCCTTAAGCCGCCAGTAAGAAATGATACGACCGTCTTTGGAAGGTGTCTTGAGACCGATCTTGAAGTCGAACGATTCCCCTGCTTTGACTGGCACTTGGGTAAGATTGGTTTCAGTCGCTTCATAGATAGTCGACACGCTTGAGGGGTGTTTGGTATCAACGTTCAGCATCCAATCACCACCAGTAAAGCGAACGCTGCAACCAGCAGGCCACGTCTCCGGACCAGGATTGTTCATGGTCCAGACTTGCGTGAAGACGTTATCAGGTGGAAGTGTGGTACCATCAGCTACAGCATCGGCCACGAAACGAGCATCGAGGTCGGCAACCTTAGCTGGCTTGGTAATAGGTTCAACTGGAATTGGCTTGAAGTCGGCCATTGTCTGGACTTGCGTAGCGGCATTGGTAGATTTAGCTACGGGGGTCGTCTCCGTTGCTGCCGTCTTCACCGACCTAGTTGCGGGGGCGTCCGAACTTGTGATAGCCTCCGGAAGGCGATCGCCCAAGCGCTGGAGCTTTTCTCCGTTGGCTTTCTCCCCAACAGTAGTGACAGAGACCTGCTTGACAGGTGTCTTGAATTTGATCAGAGGATGAGTGCGGTTATGCTGATGGGTTGGGATGGCTTCACAATTGGCGCAGAAGTCTGTGTCATGGCAGATTGCACACTTGTATCGAATGCCACGGATGTAACTGCGACGAGCCTTGCCTTTGCACAAGGGCCCATCACAGTAGATTCCAAAGTGCACCTCGGAAAGGGCATTGGGCTCCGCAAGCGGCTCGTACAATGGTGCGAAGCGGTGACCCGAGTGGTTACGATTAGCCTCTCCGATACAGTTGGCGCAATAATCGAAATCAGGGCAATTGAGGCATTTGTGGCGCACCCCAAGGATAGCCTACAGATGTCATTAGCTACACGTCAAATTCAGAGTTCGAGGGCTTATACATACCTTATCACAGCCATCACAGATAGCATCGTGGGAGGTATTACGGCCAGGCTTGCAGAGAGCTGTCACCAGTGGATCACGGGCAGACTTCTCGAGTGGGACGAATGTGTGAGATGGATTGTGGCCGTGTTGATTTCCAATCAAGCAGCTTTCGCACAGATCGAAGTCATAGCAGTCAGTGCATGATACAAACTCAGAATTAGGAAATTCTATGAAATTGTCAGTAACAGAATCTTGAAAATGGGTTTATATTGCTCACCGCCAATGCAGGAGTTGCAGGTTCGCTCGACTGCATAGTTGCAGATGGCTGATGCCAGTTCGGCCTTCGTCGCAGACGTAGCCTCCATCATGGGTTCAGCCTTGACTTCATCCTGAGATTCGATTTCATGTTCAATGACCGTTTCCTTCTTAGGTGCGATAATCTGAGTGGTACTACTGACAACCCGGCCGTTTTGGAGAGATCTCTTGATCAGCCAGTGACCGTCACCTCCGCAATGCACATCGGTTGCCACGCATTGCATGCAAAGGTCGAAGTCACCATCATCACAAACACTGCAGTGGTAGTGATCCCCAGGGATAGAGTTGCCACAGTTGTTACAGTCAATGCAAAAGACGCTGGTTGGGAAGTCCTGGAAAATAGGAGATACACTAGGAAGAGCAGAGGCACTATCCGTCTGTTTGGCGGGTTCGACAAGTGTCTCTGTTGTGGTATTGGGAAATACCGTCTCTTTCAAAGTGGTCCTATCAGACTCAATGGCTGATGGCACAGGATCAAGAACGGTCTCGAGGTATGTCGATCGTGGTCGGGCTTCTTTGATGTCTGTAATTTCGGTATTGTCCCGTGCAACTTCAGTCTCGTGTGTATTGTCAACGGCCGTAGCTCTGATGCGGAGCTTCAACTTTGCCTTTGCTGCACGGTAAAGTTGCTTGTAGATGGCGGGATTGTTACTGTCGAGCGTAACGTACGAAGCTGCGGAGTCGGAGTAACGTTCGAAGATGACTTGAGCATCATAACGGACACCAAGCAAGGACCGAAGCTATTGATGTCAACGGTCAGTAATCGTCTCTATTTCTGCGGCGGTTTCATATCAAGAGGGTATCATCATGACTGGTTGAAAGAGGCAGGCATACCTTGTCTGGGAAGACATTAGCACCCAGGGCTCTCAAGGCAAGCTTGAAGCGACGATTAGTGCCATCAAAGGCGACCTTTACTGTTACGAAAGTAGTATCAGGATTGACGGGCATATTGTTTGAGGTCTGCGCTGCCATGATAACAAGTACAGTAACCGATGAGGGTTGGGTTGGTAGTTGGTGAGCTTTGAGCTTCGGAGGGAGATGAGCGAGTCGGTCAGATAAGGCTTGCTCCGACCGCCAGTCTGCCAGTGACGACAGAGACTCAACAAAGATGATGTTCTCAGAGGATGGGCGAGGATTTAATCCAGGATGAAGCCGAGGAAGACTGGAGATGAGGAACGGAAGGATAGATTGAGGAGAAGATGAGAAGAACGATAGCAAGTTAAAAGGTAAGATGAGATGAGATGAGGCAAGGTCAGTTGAGGTCAGTGGAATGGCATGAATCTAATCGGGATGTCGTAACTTCGTTTCTGGATTAAAGAGGGAGGTTAATTCGGAGTTAAAAGTCGCCGCTTGCTGGCGGGTAATGTCGTACCAGGCGGTAACGGAATATTGCAGTTAAAGTGTTTTAGGGAGGTGGAACAAGAAAAGGGCCCGCTGATAAGCATCTCCATGGTACAGTAGCAGCGCGAGAGCATTTGATATCACTTCACAGGAACCATTAATTACTGTAGCACAGTATCTCTACAGTACATGTACTGATTGTGCGATACTACCAGACGGAGTTATTGGTTCCATGTGGCTGCCATTGACTGTACGTAACCACAGCCAATCGACACCCATGGCAAAGCAGAGAATAACCAGCTTTTCATGCAAGATCTACTCATTCAGTTCCGGTACCAGGCGAGCAGGTTCATTCGTAGATGATCATTTGTTTGCTTCACTGCAATCTAGTTGTCTGTTTGTTTGCCTGGAGAGGGGGCTAAAAGGTAAACTGAAAGAAGGTAGATCTCGGATGCATACAATTAAGCAAGCAGCAAATAAGCAAACAACTGTGAATCACACAAACTTCAACTGCTGTGAGACTGCCCCGTGAATTTGGAATGAAAGCCTCACATTCAAGAAAGCTTCCATTGGATAATCTACCAAACAAATATACTCTTTCAGCCTATATGTACCCGGAAGTCTTGCTATTATCAGCTTGTGAGTTCAGAACGAAACATCTCATTGTCGAAATAAGGAGGTTCAGGTAGAGTGATAGATGCCTGGGCATCGTGATAAAGTGGCAGTCAATGACTGAAACCATAAATAGCGTATCACTTTACAATACGGTAATCTAGGCAACACTCGGATATCGACGCATGTCCCATCACATTCAATCCCAGTACCTGTATCCAATGATGATGACGCCTGTGTTCAGTCTGCTGTGAAACTGGAAGGGAGTATCATACCATCCACAGGTGAGAACCTCTCGCAGACCTACCTAAAGACATCTGCCAACACTTACAGGGAGGTCATCGTAAACTCGACCAACTTACCTTACCGGCAGACAGACTGTTTTCGTAGGTGGATAAGGTATTATTATTATCTCTTCTGCTTTTGAATCTCTCCCGTTAATTATCGTACGGGCAAATCCCTTATCAGCAACAATCGCTCCACTCCCAGCTAGATCCCTACTCCTCTCCGGAATCTGTGTTCAGCAGGTATAATACTCGGTATACTTCTCTCGCGGTGATCTGCCTCTCAAATCATCACAATGTCAAGACAAGCCGACATCCTCATGTTTTGCCTCTCATAGGCCCTCATCAGTGTCAGAATCTATAAGGACTGGTGAGATTGACGTTCTAATCACACCGCCTCCATGTGAGGATCTAGAAGTCGGTCAATAGGTGCTGCACACCTATCAAACTGAGCCAGCCTCGACATGTGATACCTTCATGCAAGAAGAGCTTTTCATGTTGGATTTCCCAAAGTACTCTCACCAGTACGCGAATATTCACATTAGGTGTGATGGAATGCATGGCATGGTCCGAAAGACCACCTAGAGCGTCGATAAATACATAATAACTAATTTTTACGTCATAACGCTGAATGTATATCGCTAAAGAGAAAACATATCCCTGAGTTCCATGTCGCGACTGTCCTTCATGTCTGCTGGCCAACAGAGAGCCTGCTGGAAGAAAAAACAAAACTTTTGGAACTTCCCTGCCATCCTGACCTGTCCATCCGTCCAGTCACTCGGATAACCAATATGAAATAGATCGCAAAGGTTGAATCGTATTGATAATCGTGTCTGCAACTGGCCCCGGGACCAGGTGCGGTGGCCGAGCACCGCAATGCCAACAATGCCACGAATGTCATGTCGGAAATGGAAATAAAAATAACAGTTGCTGTGCTCTGATGATCGCTGAAATGCTAGATAGACCGTTCCTGAACCTCTCACCAACGCCGGTACATAAGGACGAAATGGCAAAACAAGAGATGATACGCAATCACCACTTTCAAAAGCATGATCATTGTGGTGCGTAGTAAACACCACCAGGTGTTGGAGAGTAGTAGAAGCCTCCCGGAGGGGTCATCATACCACCCATACCCATCACTCCTCCTGGCGGTGCCATGGGATAGCTGAAGCCAGCCGAAGACTGCAGTTGCGAAGGGTCATAATAATATACCATACCATTCGACTCATGCGCTACCATGTGACCTGGATTCGCTTCCACCCCCGCCGGAGCTGCCGGTGGAGGTACTGTCGGCACCATAAAAGGTATGTTTGATGCTTGGGGAACGAATGTTGGTGCCGTAGCAGGATTATATCCGCCGAACTCGCCATTGGGACCAGGATAGAAGACCGCTCCAGGAGCATATGGATTAGGTACAAATCCAGATGGGGGCATGGGGAAAGGCTGAAATGGTTGAGCATGGATGGCACCTTCTGGAATCTGAGATAGTGGAGTTGCTGAGGCCTGACTGGGGTGAGAAGGGTGTCTAGAATGCGGCAGGAAGGAGGGCGCTTCTTCTGTAAACGCAGTTGCATTGACCTGGGTTGGGACTTGCTGGTGGAATGGTTGCTCTATTTGCTGAGGTGGTGGATGAAAGTGAAAATGTCCTGGTCCCTCAATATCCGAGACGGATACAGTTTTGCGCGGACTTGGATGGTACATAGGAAGATTGTTTGGATGCCGTTCTGACCTCATACCTTCGTGCGTGGGAATGTAAGGTGGTGGTGGCATTATGACAGAAGCAATGGGGATAGCACCGTTTACTGGTGCGACCGAATTGTCTGCATTTGGAGCAGTTTGCACCGATGGGGGAAGCCGGACGACAGGCCTTGCCATTTCAGGGAACGAAACAGATGCACGAGGGAGCATCGTACCCCCGGGTGATCTGAGATCGTCACCGCCAAAACCACGACCGAATGATGATCTCCGACTCATCGCGACACTGGGGGTGTACACGCTACCGTATGCACTCGTTCTTCTGCTGCCATGGAAACTTCCCCGGCCTCTTCCCCTGGAGAAGCTTTGCTGATTGGGCCGAAGTGCACGGGGAATGAAGATAAAGGATCGTTCAACTGCAGGGAATATATAGCGAGGGGAGGCATCCGGTAATGAGACGCGGACTGGCTTATCTCTCCGTAACGGGGGTCGATGGTTTGGTAGAAGTGTGTGCTGCTTCTTGGCAATGGTTTGCACCGATTTTCGTTCTTTCATCCCCGGAATATATACGACAACTGGGACGTTGCCGAGTACAATTGTAGTATTGAACGTGCGCGGAGGGTGCGCCTGTGTCGCTACGTTCGCATTCCTAAATAACGCCGGTACCGCGCTGCTGGGCGTTGCGACGGGTTGAGCAACGGTCTCGTGCAGGTCGTGCGACCATTGGTGGGTAGCGGGCTCTGGTGCTGGACGTCTTCACTAAGTCAGAATGGCAATTGTACATGTCTTCGAACCACTTACGCATAACCGGCACCGCCAAACTGCGCTCTGCCACGGCCTCTCCCACGGCCAGGCGCTCTGAACCCATTCGTCGCCCCATGGTTCCTGTTGTCATGCAGAAAGAAACCTCCTCGATTAGGTACGAAAGCTGGATTGTCCCTTCGCTCCTTCAAATATGCCTCATGATCTCGCCGGCTCCTGTCTGCCAGACTTTCTCGAGCTGCGCCATTGACTTTTTGTTTTCCCGCGCTTTCTTCCACATTTGATTTCGGTTCAACAGCATCCAAATAGACATCCTTCACTTTGCCAACATCTGCTGTAGGTGTTGACCCGTTGATGGTTTGTTTAGTGTCCAAGGCACCGTTCAACGAGGTTTGCTCATGCTGCGCAGCTCTCGGCGCAGCCGTCGGGATGAGCTTCGTTGGTACTTCTTCTGGCTTGATTGATTCATCCTCGCTGATTTCACTTGCGTCGGCATCGACATCATCATGGGTTGTTACAGAGCCTTCGGTGAGAGAATCATCTTCAACGTCTCCAGCTTGTGAACCTTCCTCTTCACCTTCATCATCCGTGCGTCTACGGCGCCTCAACAGTGGGTCTCTTCTTCGTGTAGGCGCCATGTTCTCGGTTATCCCAAGGTAATGACAAGCTGTTAATATCTTGTGGTCTGATTGAAATGCGATGTTGAAGAAACCGCTGGTGGGAAACAAAATAGCTTAGAAAGAATGGAGGATTATGTCACTTGCAGTGAAGCCAGCGGTGCTTGGTCCTAGCGAGAATTAAGAAGCAAAAAAGAGGACAAGTCGTAAAGTCCGAGGGAGAAAACAAAAGGATGACCTAGCAGAAAGACATCAAAAGGCCAGGGCTGCGGTGTCTTGTGTAAACTTGCAACTGGTGCCTCGAGAATTTGGATTCGAAGTTCTATCATCATATTGCACTTCTGGCCATAGCACCTTACCTTACTAAGCGACGAGGATCTTTCCCTATCCCCGACTCCACTCTGACTTCACATCACCTCACTTCGACATCAATTGGTATGATATTCATCTCAGGCTCGACATGTTACCGCATATTTCAACTTCTGTATCTTCTATTCAAGAGATTTCATCTGATATTGAGACCACACTCTCAGTCTCAGAGTTAAAACATCGCCAATACCAGAAGTACTATGTACATTGAAACACCTCCAACACTGCCTTTCAATCAAACGTGACCTTAGTCCCTTGAGGTTTTACAGCGGCGCCTGTCAATCTCTGAACTGTTGCCTTTTCATAGCGTGAATCATCCGACTTAGGCGCCGACTTCCTATCCAATCTGTATCTCGCTGCCGCAGATCCATCAGCTTCTACCCGGGAATTTTGTTGGACTCGCTTGGCCTGTGCAGGATTGACTCCTGTGGCCTGCTCTATCTCAGCTATCGCCCCTATACTTGCGGCGTGATCGTCATCCGTGGTATTCTTGCCGAACCGTTTCTTATACCTCGTTGTAGAATCCTCCGCGAATTCCATTCGGATTTTTCGACCATGGATGCTGCGAACATGGATTTTTTGCCTGCGAGATTGGATCTTCTCGACTCCACTAGGTGAATCCCCATCCACGGATCTATTATCTTCCTCGTCGTTTTCGCGATCGACTTCGACCCAGCCTCGCATTGCTGATTCGGCGGCAGAAACGTCGTCGAATGTGACCCACGCATAACCCTTGCATTTTCCTGAATCCTGAAAGGTGGCCAGATGTATGTTTTCGATAGAGCCACATTGTGAAAAATGATTCCGGAGGTCCTCCGCTGTTATGTCGAAACTCAAATTGCCGACGAATATTTTCTTAGACGGAGGATTAGACGGTCCCGTCTCTGCCTCGGCCTTTTCGGGTCTGCCTTCGAAGCTTTTGGCATTTTTGATTAAAACACGTCTACCGCCCAGTAGCTGTTCACTCAGCGCGATTGCAGCTTCCTGAGTTTCACGGGTAGCGAAATCAATGTAGGCGAAACCTTTGTTTTGAGGTTTCCCATTCTTCGGGGGTCCTTTGGGTAGATGTACCCTAGTAACGTCTTGAGTTGTAACGCCAGTATCTGGGCGAGTCAAGAATCTCGTAAGATCCTCTTTCGTCGTAAAAAATGCGAGGTTTCCTATCCAAACGCCACATTCTGCTCTTGGCTTTTGGGGCACTTCTTTTGGTGTCGCGCCCGCAGTGGCCTCATTAGATGTCTGCAATGCATCCTCTGTAGATGAACTAGACGTTGGCTTTGAGACCTCTCCGTTTCCCACTTTCTTGAGGATCCCGGCCTTCTTTGCCTTCCTCAACGACTTTTTAGATGGCGGCTCAGGAGCATTTAGATCTACCTCGATCTCTTCAGAATCTTTCGAGATTGCATTCGCCTTACGCTTCGTTCCTGTGGCACTTATCTCATCTGCCATGATGTATAAAGTGAGAATGGGAAACACTCCCAGCGTGACAAGAACGAATGATGTTTGTGTCACCGCTCAGGACAAAGTTGTGGTTCAAAAATTGATGATCCAGAATCGTAAATTTTACAAAATCCGGGGTAAAAGCTGACCTATCGTATTCTGGGCAAGTTTCCCGGAACATCTTTTAGTGAACCGACGCGGTGGGTGTATCCATACCGTAGCAATCAGCGCGATTACTCGGCGACAGTCGAAGCCCTCACAATCTAGGCACACCCTTCGGCGGGCTTCAACACCAGTATTTCCCGAAACTCTCTCTTAGTTTGTTCTACACGTAGTGTATGAGTCGTACTGCCACCTTGCGCCTATTCCCGCTTCATCGACCTCCAAACCCGAGATGTCCCTTGAGCAGGGTGCAGAGGTCGAGCCACCCGCTTCTTCCACCCAAGATGTCGAGATGGCACAGAATCCACCCGTCAGGTCCACGCACAAGTCATTCAAGTTCGTTCCTATTGTCCAGGTCACCAGTCGCATGACACTGACAAGCACGCAGAAAGAAGTACCGTAAGATCATGATTACGTTTGGTGATAAGATCGAGGAGAGCAACACCATATACGGCGACATGAAACGAATGGAAGATATCAGTCGCAGACTAGCAGAGCAGAATGAGTAAGCGCGGACTTATAGAGGGGAAGAGCAAATGCTGACTTGAGGAAGTCAAATTCTAGAACTATTGTACGACCTCAACGCGAGCCCAGAAATTACACCCGATTTCCGCTATGACCTTAGCACAACTGGGAAGCCCAAGGACGTTCCGGAAGAAACGACCATGGCGTATGATATCCCTACCGCTCACGCTGCTCTGACCGAAGCGCGACAAGAGCTTCGCAATGGTGAATTATCTCCTGTGGAATACAGACGGTTGGAGGAGTCTATATTGCGCAGTGGTGCTTTCGCACCGGCACGATCTTACTTGCCTCTGTTGTCAGTACCCCATCGTCCCGCCACTGCAGAGGACGTGAACGCTAGCGACACAGACAGCAATGCAGGGTTTGTGTCAACACAGCATGAGGACTTCTACAAGCAAGAGCTCGATGACTTTTTAGCTGGCGATGCTACTAACAGGAGGCAATCGAGTTATTCCACTCTGCTCAAGTCTAATGACCGTGCAGTGGAGCGAGACAGGGATGCAGCACTGCATAATCCAGTATCGGTCTACAATTGGCTACGCAAGCACCAACCTCAAGTGTTCTTGCAGGATAAGGAGAACGAGGGAGATAAGACGACTAGTCGCTCATCCAATGCTCGAGGTTCCAAACGAGTTAGAGACGACATGAAGTCGGAGGTGGATATGTACGATGAAGAAGGCATAGCCCTAGAGCCTAAAGCATCCGCGAGAGGGAAAAGAAAACGGGATGACGACGGGGGTTACAGACCGAAAGGCGGAAGTAACAGATCTGCCAAGAGAAAGCGTGAGGATGGCGGTTCCAGAAGAAGCAGCAAGAAAACGGAAACTCCTGGATAACTTGGGAAGGTGTACATCTTCCATCGGGATGAGCTCTTTATCGAGGTGTGCTCGATGTGACGCCGTCGTATTCTTCAATTCGTTGACATCGGGCCCGTTCTGGGTGCCGATGGGAGCCTGGCAGGCCGTCCCAGATATCCGAGCTGTATTGTCTAGACTTACCCGGTTGCTTGTTCAAGTATCTTACTCTCACGCCTTCGGAAATTCGTTGAACATGTGCCACGTTCAGTTCTTTTACTATATGCTACGTCCGTAAGTGTATGTATTGTTAGAGCCACGCTCATATTACTAAGGTACGTAGTAGAGGCCCCATGATGTACTACGCAAGGTAGTAACTAGGAACATTTCGGCTTCACGCGGTCGGTCGGTCGGCCTGGCGGAGGAGTACGGCGTCCGATCAGATGGGCCCCATTATTTAATTAATCTGACTACGTCCTACGTAATTAGTAGTACTACGTAGTAGTTGGCGTTGGTTTTCTCCCTTGGAGACTAGGCGAAATGCATTCCGTGCCTAGGTTGGGCTGTGATGATTATTATTATTATTATTGTCCTCAATACTGGGAAAAAGTACAGTAAGCAATCGGGAGCATACAATTTCCAACCAACTTTACCCATTATATAAGGTATCAAGGGATGGTGACAGACTCTCAAATGACTCCCTTGGAATAACACCGTGCGCAATACTCTCATCCACCCTGTCGACGACACTGCGATTACCCACGAACAGGGATTGACCCCGATGTTGACACGGAGCCAAACCTTTACTGCCCTTCCCAGTTGAGCCACTATCTGGCTTGACTCAGACGTTGCGATCATGGCGGGGATGGAACAGCTTGAAATACACAGCAAGGTGACTAAATGCTGCGCAATAACAGAGAAGCCAACATGCTGATCACATGTCGATAGGACTACCTAGTCCGCTGGGTTACCGTGAAGCCCGAATATACAATCTCATGGAGTATTCAACCCCACAGGAAGTCCATACAATTCGGTATATTTAAGCGTCCCAGCTCTGCGCCCGGTCTTGCTAGCAGTCCCTCTGCCATTCTTCCCACTGCGCCGCAGCCATCAACCCTAGACTCCACCAATCTTTCCAACGATGACGCTTCTGAGAAGTCAGCTGCGAGCACTGCGGTCAACAAAATGACTGCCGTTGGCATGAAACCCATACATTGGTTCGGGAAATGCGAAGCGGACAAGATCACATCTGGGAAGTACGAGGTAACTGCGTCAGACGAAGGCGGGGCATATGCCTTGGTATTTGACAACACGTTCTCGAAATCTCTCTCAAAGACAGCAACATTCGTTTTGGTGGTATATCCTACAGCTCACCCTCCGTTATTGAATACACAGGCGGTAAACCCCCAGACAGCAGCAGTCAGTGTTCCGAATGGATCGGCGCCTGCGCCAAAAGGCAGTCCTGCCTTAAGGCCTGCAAAGGACTCCACGGATGATCTTTCGAGGACCACGTCACAGCAGTCTGTTCCTACGATTAATGGCACATCAACCGTGCGCCCCGGCAGCTCCTCGAGTAGCACGCCCTCAACACATACCGGAATACTAGCAAAGAGACGGAGGAAGCGGCATCAAGGATATGCCAAGAGATTCTTCTCTCTTGACTATACCTCGTCAACCTTGTCTTACTACCATGATCGTAATAGCTCCGCCCTTCGGGGAGCTATACCGCTTTCTTTGGCCGCAATTGGCGCAAATACTGCGACTCGGGAGCTAGTCGTGGATTCTGGTGCGGAGATTTGGCATTTGAGAGCAAGTAACCAAGCCGACTTCGAATCCTGGAGCAATGCGCTGGAAAAGGCTACAAAATCAATGAACGAAGCGCGATCCCCGAGTAATGTTCAGCTTGACGCCCAGGGTCTCTCTCCGGGGGGTAATGGCACTGACGAAGACCGAAAGTGGGCACAAATCGAAGCCCTGGTGGGAAGAGTGGCTGGAATAAGAGATGCTGTCCGACGGCTTGCACAGAACACTGAAAATGGGCTACCAACCACGTCTTCTGCAATTGCTGAGACTGCTTCAAATGCGAGTGACGCGGGTGCAGAAGAAGATCAGAGATTTGAAGAGCGACGATCCTTTTGGAAGCGTAAGCCAAGCGGTGCGAGTTCACAAAGCAGCATCTTTGGTCGGCGCAGTGTCTCGGCTCAGGGAGCGTTATCAGGATCGCCTACCGACGGGCCAGCATTGAGGAGTAGCAAGTCTCGGTCCCAACTTCGCGTGCTACCGGAAAAAACGCGCCGGGTACAGCAATTGGACTCTCTGGAAAGTGATATGCATAACCATTGCAAAGCATTGCTACACGATTTGGATACTGTCATCGCAGACTTCACCAACCTAACCGCGAGAAATAAGCAGCAAAGACAACCCCCAAATACGTCAGCGGAGTCACGCCTCAGCATCCAGACACTGGAATCCGAGGAATTCTTTGATGCTGATGATGGTGGCGCCTCGACCTTTTTGACAATTCGTGAAGACAGTGACGGTACAGAGGAAGAGACGAGTGTAGATGGCGAAGACTTAGGGTCGAGCAGTGAAATAGAGGAAGACGACGACTTTACATACGGCAATCGGCGCAGAGCTGGAAGCGCATACTCGGCCTTTCCTCCCAAAGCGAAGACCTTGGCGCCATTACCATGCAAGTCGATCAAACGCAGGGCAGGGATCCCTCCGCCATCGATCATGCCTCCCAGCCTTATTGGATTCCTCCGGAAGAACGTTGGCAAGGACTTGTCCACTATTTCCATGCCGGTATCCGCAAACGAACCAATCTCCCTATTACAACGAGCAGCTGAACAACTCGAGTATTCGGAGCTTCTCGACCGTGCAGCTAGTGCCACTGATGATGTCGAACGGCTGATTTATACGTCCGCGTTCGCCGTATCAAGTCTCTCAAGTACCCGCATCAAAGAACGCTCTATTCGCAAACCCTTCAACCCTATGCTTGGAGAGACATACGAATTGCTCAGAGAAGACAAGAATTTCCGCTTCATAGCTGAGAAAGTCTCTCACCGACCCGTTCAACTTGCCTTCTGTGCTGAATCACCGGAATGGACTTTCACGCAGTCTCCTTGTCCGTCTCAGAAATTCTGGGGCAAGTCATCAGAGATCATCACTGAGGGCAAAGCACGCCTTCGACTTCATTCCTCCGGTGAGACCTATTCTTGGTCCAGTGCCACAACCTTCCTGCGTAATATCCTTGCCGGAGAAAAGTATGTCGAGCCAGTCGGAACGATGACTGTAATCAATGAGACCACAGGACAGAAGTGCGTCATCACTTTTAAAGCCAAAGGTATGTTCTCTGGTCGGTCCGAGGAAGTAAGCGCCCAAGCGTACGATACGTACGGATCGGAACTACCGCTCGGCCTAAACGGCACGTGGACGACGTCCCTTCAGCTTACAGAGCACGGACACACCAAGCACGACAAAACGATCTGGTCAGTCGGACCCCTTGTCGAGAGACCCGAAAAACACTACGGCATGACCCGATTCGCCGCCGCTTTGAACGAAGTCACCCCGCTGGAAGATGGCAGAATCCCACCCACCGACTCCCGTCTCCGTCCGGACCAACGCGCCCTCGAGCAATGCGACTACGACACGGCCGAGAAGCTCAAGAACCAACTGGAAGAACGCCAACGCTCGCGCAGAAAACAAATGGAAGAAAAAGGGGAAAAATGGACCCCCCGATGGTTCGTACCCGTCACCACTTCTTCATCCTCACCACCACCACCTCTACCGAACACCAACCCAACCGACCCCTCCTCCACCCTTGCATCGTCCGCCGCCACCACGGAAAACACATCCGCACACCAACACGAAAGCGAACAAGACTCGGCGCCAACCTGGCGCCTCCGAACCGGCAAGGACGGCTACTGGGACGAACGCGGTCGAGGCAGTTGGACCGGCGTCGTCAACGTGCTCGCTGTCAGCGATGCAGCGAATGTCACTTTCGGGCATCAACAGAGGTAGTCAGTCTGTCAGTCAGTCGGTAGAGTAGGTAGATAGATAAGACAGAGAGGGGAGATAGATGTTTTTAATGGAAGAAAAAAAACACAAAATATGATCCATGACTTCAAACCTCGCCTTTTTTTTTGGAGATGTAGACTTAAAGGAGACTCGTTGGAATGATTCATAATGAGGAATATATATATATATATATCCTCCTCCCTCACAATAAGAAGATTTTTACGAAATAGATAAAAGGTTTGAACTACCCCTGTGCCGCGACTTGGACGGAATGGGAAGGGGTCCTTGTCTCTTTATGGTTATGTTATATCATGCGAAGGTCTGGGTCCTTTTGAGACTGTGATGTGAATACTCTGATGATGAAGCTCTCCTATTAATATAAATACGACTGTCTAGAAACCCTCCACCGACCAACGTCCGCCTTCTGCTGTTTCCATTTTGATTGTCAAATAGGTCCTACGTGCGGAGGTCGCACGTCTGGCACGACACAACCTCATGTATGTACATGTAGAGACAGAGAGGCGTACTCTAAAACCGGGATATTTAAGACGGTCTTAAAGCCAAGGTCAGTACCGTGCTGTCAAATGTGACCTCCTCGATAGACCTACTGGTACATAAGTATCCAGTTGTCAAAGTCGTCGTGTCTAACCACGGCAACGAGCAGCCCTGCGTCTCTTACGTATATCCGTTTGGTCCTTTCTGACTGCTTTACGCAATAGCTTGAGTGTATGCTTCACAGTTTTGACGTCTGCCTTGAGCTTCGTATACTCTTGCCTTCTTTGTCGACAGAGTACCTGCAGCCTTTTCAAATCTTCGACACTGCCCTCCTTTCGGGCCTTCTTAAGCTGTTCTGTAATTTCCTTGGACTTCAGAAACGCCGCATATCTCTGCCTTCGTTTTGTGAAGAGCTCGCCGTATTTGGCGATGTATTGATCTTCTCGCTCAACACTGCCCGGTATAATAAATTCTTGACGCACCCGCCAAGTGACGGGTGCATTGGCCAGATGAGCTGCTAATATACCGGATGGGACTGTCGCTGAGTCCATGAGATAACAACGAACCGGTTGGCGTGGAGGAAAACGGTACCTTTGAGAGATGGACTGTTAATGATTGAGTGGTCGGCTTAAACAATAGTCGGGAGCCTCGAATGATAAAGAGATACAAATATACATAATTATGACGGTTGAAATGTTGAGGCCAGCCCAACTTCGCTCGTTCAAAAAATACATATAGATAACGCTTCGTCACTCATTGGGAAGGAGAGACCAGGCAGAGAACAAGGGTAACGACGTAAACGGAGATCCACCACAAATATGCCATGGATGGTGAAACACTTACATGGCTTTCTGCTGTCATTCTTTTAATGGCCTAAGCCCGGTGGCGGAGAAAATCCTGGCGCAGATGGCGGGATGGCTCCTGGAGCAGGTGCAGGACTTGGACTTGGGCCCCCAGGCGCATTGAAGGGAGACGGAGCGCCTGGAATCTGGAAATTCGGAGGCGGAAAACCACCTGGTGGTGGGAATGGCAGACCGCCTGGCAGGTTCGGTGGAGGAATACCACCAGGAGGAAGTGACTGACCACCGCCAGAGACCGGGGGGAAAGGAGGGAAAGGCACCCCTCGACCACCGGGAGCTATGCTTGTCAGCCATGTATGCTCTTCATCAGTCTAAGAGCAACTTACGAGGAATCGGCGCACCATTGGGACCGTTCTGTAAAAATGGTGGAGGTGGCATTCCGGGCATCCCTGGCATCCCTGGAAAGCCAGGAATAGGCGGGGGAGGAAATCCGCCTACGCCAGGCTGTTGCAACAAAGGGTTTGCCTGGCCTGCGTCTGCATACGAGGAAGTAATCGAGTCGATTACAGATTGCGCTTTCTCATGGCCGATCTCTGCAGATAGACGATTAGTTACAAGAACAGCGACATTCTCGGTGTCGACCCACGTTGGTAATAGTCCACGACGTTCCTCAAATGATTCCTCCCGGAATTGTGAGCTTTTCGCACGCTCATAGAGTCGTGTGTGAGGTAAACATCACAGTAGTCGCCTAAATTTATATACTCGTCAGTCGGGTTCCGCAAAGGTTTTGAAATGATTGCCATGACGGGATCCTACAGAAATGTAATCAAAGGTCAGCGCTCAAGCTCAGTAGCATAGATCTGGGGGAGGACATATATTTCGGCATCCTGAGATACTTTCTAGGGCTCCTCTCTATTCGATAGAGAATCAAGGACGGGGGGCGTTATCAAATGCGGTACGGATATATAGTTGGCTATAACTTAACAGCTTTAGTATATTCTCGCGACGAGCGTGGCGTAGAAGCTGTCGCCAAAGCGGTCAAAAACGGCACAATTCCTGGGGATCTACAGTAGCGTGGGACAATGGAACCAGATGACAGGCTATGTTGATGTCAGGGATCAACTACAAAAAGGAAGACTCTTTCTATATCTGTGCGATGACAGTTGAGCTGGAATGCAGGTCTAAACCCATAGGATGATGCAAAGGGAAGTTATGTGTGTGTGACAGAAATTATCATTAAATCGGTCTCATTACTAGATATTGCAGCAATCACCCTGAGCAAAACACCATAACAACGCACGTAGTCGGCCGTGCTCGACTGATGGGTATCTATGCAGCTGGAAAAAAGAACCAACACTCGAAACATGGCAACCAAAAGCTCATCAATCAGTACTAACCCCTGTCCTGTCATGCCATTTCGGGGGAATTTTTTTTTTTTCGTTGAACGTCATCGATCATACATGCTCTCTTTCCGTACACCGGTCGTGGAGAAAGCAAACCAACCCTTCGGACACCGTGATATGCGATACTTGAAATCGAATGGTGGGTCGTGCAATAGCCATCCAATCCCTCTTCAAAATTAAAACAATTTATTCCAGCCCTTCTCTAGGCTGCGGCGAACATTGCGATTGATGGCATCAGCACCTGACTCAGCACTGCCAGAGCTCCTCACACTGGCACTGTCAGATGGTCGGCGATGGTTGCTCTTGTGCGAGGTGATGTTGTCCACGTGAACTGAGTTGCCCATGCCACCGCGACCGGTGTGGAAGACGGGAGCGAGATCATTCTGATATCTCAACTGCCTTTCCAGTTCCTCGTCGAACGAGAAGATTGCCCTTTCCGCAGATGGATGTACATTGCCTGCACCTCCTCTTCCCGAGACGAAGTTGTTGGATGGGCGACGATGATCGAGGGGAACCTTGGATGGCGGACCAACAGCATCCTTGCCGTTGGTAAGATTGCTGGACTTGATGATGTTCCCTGCACCTCCTATTCCAGTGGCCACATAAGAAGTGGTTGGAGTTGGATGTGGTTCGACGACACTGAACTTGCGCGACATTCTCGCGTCGTTGATGTCGGTATGATTGCTTGTGGCGAATGAGTTTTCTCAATGGGATAGTGGTATCTCTGAATGCTTGAGAACAGTTTGTTGCTCTATGGTCCGGTCAAGAGTGTTGTGATTCGTGTTTCTACTGGAAGATAGAGAGATGGAACAAATAAGGGGGAGCAGGTCTGCTTTCTGTAAGAATATATAGGCATACAAAATACTTGGGAAGCTTTGTGTACATGAGCCATGATAGTACGCAATCGGAAAACAATTACACGATGAAAAGCACGATTTTACTTGAACTATGCAGTTAACTGGAAAGCGTGGAAGAATTTTCGGTCACGCAGGCTTTGCAGAGAGTTTTGAATTTCAATTTGGGCTTGGGTTTGAGGTGTTCTTTGATGTTCCTGACTCCAGGAATGATGCGATGAATCCTTTTTTTTGCAGACGCTATGCAGTTAACGACAGGTGGACCCCTGCAGAATTTTTACAGATGGGTGGTTTTGATACAGCATAAATACATATATTACAGCACTGACTACCGCATTTGAATGGTAAGTTACATGCTCTGGTGTACTACGTAGTATGGTATGTTACATCGACGGACCGAATCAAAGTTTTGCCTTCATCTCAATGATGAAATTCTTCTGCTTGACTACGAGATTTGCTGTAATGATGATACAAACCATAGCCTCGGTGACCTGTCCATTACAATTTGATCTAGATTTATTTATGTTTTTTTTCTTCTGGTCTTTTTTGCTCGTTGGTGTCCTTTGTTGTCTCCTGAGTCTACAATAGCAGCAGGCAGGTGACCCCTAAGATCGGGTCACTTGGCTTCCCAGTCCAGCCACACTGAGATCTGGAATGATCTAGTCTACCTTCTGTGTCCCTATTGCAGGTACAATTCTTCACAGACTTCATTAGAACGTACTGACCTAGGTACCTACCTACCTACCAAGGTACTCAAGGAAGCGTAATTTTCTTTTCGATGGCTTACAAGTGCTGCATCGTCATTCCCCTCTGTTTGTATTTTGGGCCCAGTTTCTCTATGCTTGGAACCGCGAATAAGCGTGTCGCCAACCGAGACAGAATTACCTAACAGAATCAAACGGATATACAAGTTGCGCATCTTGATTGGGATTCGCCATACCAAAGAGTTCCCTGGGGGTAATGGAAATCCGGGGGGCCGCTCCACTAATGCAACGCTAGTATTTCTTTGACTAAACATCCATCACAAGCATGACAGGATGACAGGATGAGAGGACTCAGGAACAAGAAATCTCGTGGAGATGCTGAGGCCATGATCACGCAAGGTTGGGTGCTGATGTCTCATGTCTCGTCATCCACTATGTACGCATGCTTCTTGCACATGTCCTTCCTTGTTGCTGGTCATTATTGGCATGGGATTCCGTCATGTCAACGTTTGCAAGGATCCTGAAACGGCACCTCTTCCCTCATCGTGTAATGAGATCCCGAATGATCCGTCCATTCGTAACCGCATCAGCCCATCAGAGAGACCATGAGACCATCTACATGGCCTTACATGAGTGACGTCTCGCTTTGATGGCGGTCTGTGTCATCTGTGACCCCTCGTTGAACCCCTCCGCCTTGGACGAACTTGGTTTCAATCTTGTAAATGGGGTCAACCTCATGATAGTGGTGTACGCCGCTGCTTCCGTCCACGTCCATATCCGTGTTGAGATCATCCTAGATTCCCAATGGTCGGAAAAGTCTTTCTACTTCTTAATCTGGTATACTCATGACAAATGGATTGGAACTGCGGAACCCCCTTTAACCAGAACCGTCTCTTTACCCCGCAAAGTCTTTTCATACCCTCGACTCTCCCTGTCTTCTCAGCAGAAACTACACCGTAAACATTCAGAGTCCTTTTGAACTTCCCCAGATTCAATTCCAGAGGGATTCAATTGCCAATTTCCGGGGCCCCGGGCTCATTTGATCTTGTGACATGACCATTGACCAGCAATAGGCTCTCAGGAGATATCTGGACGAGATCAGTCCGTTACACCACGCGTCCGCTTATTCAATAACCCACTGGAGATGCTTGGCCTCAATGGTGTCTGTCTAACAATGTTCCTCAGATGATCGAGATCCTGCATTCTTCACAGGAGCATAGTTTGAAGCCGAGTCTGTTACGTCTCTTGCACAAGCCGGTAAAAAGGCTTGCAAGTATGAACCGAGCAGGCTATCTACCCTCATATTCTGTCAAGCATGATTCGCAGACATATTCGGATTGGACAGATCTATTCATTCTTTCGCAGTCAAGACGATCATTGCTAGTTAAGGGTACGAATACTCTGGCAATATGTTCATGGGCGCTTTGAGAGGTTCCCATGACGTTGCGGAAGGTGCTGGACAAATAGCGACTCATGCCGTCGCTTTGCATCATCTGCTTTATGCCTGACTTCCCAGTAATGGGGTATATATCTCTTGGGAGAATGGCATTATAAGAGTAGGTATCCAAAGTAAGCGTGAAAATACTCGAAAAAGTCCTTTCCCTACGATGATCTCGACCCGTCGATAACTCCTACCGTCATTCCACTCCACCGGCTCTCGTAGCTCTCGAGGTCACTAGCAATGAAATCTGCGTTTTGTTCAAGCGTGGTCTTATAGCGGAGGGCATTCATGGCGACCGAAAGCGTCCTCCCAATCAAGGGGGTGTACTTTATCCAGGAATCTTGCCATGATGGTGGAGTGGTGGCATTTGCGATCAGTTTCCCACGCAAAAGTTTCGTAGGTACATCGATGTCTGAGGACTCGGGGTCCATGGTGTTTGGGCAAAGCATAGACCAGTCGAGCGTACTCGGCGGGAGAGATTTTAGAAGGTGGAGGTTTTGGCGGTGTTCTAGGTAGATGGGTATACTGCAGCTTCTTAGTATTCCAGAGTCGATGAATCACCGAGGTACTCCTTTTAGAGTAGGTATGAACGGCACGTATAAGATGAGAATGCTACCATAACCACACTTACTAGTTCGAGAGCATCGATTCTGATCCTGGATAGTATAATACTCCCATGCCAGCTAAGAACCAAATTCTCAATGGCCGATTTCTCTCCAGTCCTGCCCCTCGTGCAGCGTCAAGGACTGCGCGAAATATTGCAGGCAATTCACTTTTCCCCCAAGGAGGTAAGGCCGCTAAGCCGGCGGTATTGATAACAGCATCACAGCTGGCATCTAAGATGGCCCTCTTCATTGAGACTGGATCAGTGGCATTACCCTGGACAACGGTGATTTGGCGGTATACAGATGTTGGAAGAAGGGACTCAAGTTTGTTCGAGGACCGAACGAACGCGACAACGCTGTGGCCGTGTGTGAGGAGCGCTACAACTAGGCGAATACCTAGATTACCGGTTGCTCCAATAAGAAGGACCTTCATAGTTGCCGCTTAGTTGCACTGGCTATAATAAAAGATAGGAGGTTCCTGGTTCAAGTGTAACTGGTACATATATCTGTTTGGCTTCGGTGTCGCTCCATGTTTATGTATATAGCCAGAGTCAAGTCGGAGTCGAGTTGCGCCGTACCAGTTATCAAACCGGAGTCGGGTTACACCGCATCAGCTCAAAGACATGCAGATGATTAGGACTATCAGCATTCATCAGGACCGAAAGACTGTTACAGTCCTAGTTTCTTGTACAGTGTAGCTGTCTTTCTTTCGGCGTATCGGTGACTAACCTCCTGCTAGTGTGAGGTCGAAGTTGATTTGTGCTACTACTGGGCGAGTCAGAATGACTTCTCAGGGGGTCGATAAGCCGTATCGTCTTATTTCTACTGGATTATCTTCAAAAGGTGTACGTTTGTCATAGCTTTGCTGATGTTTTTCATCACACAGTGTATCCTCATGGTCCTCCCATGCGGCATACTATGTTGCAACGCAGTATGGCACTTGCCCACGATGGCATTCCCCGAGGGGCTGAACTCCATCTACATCCAAGCGACGCCCGTACCGTGCGAAGACCAGGATGCGATTCGATATTTCCTGACATATTGCCAATGCTGGTGTGATTCTATGCATCACCACCACGATGCCGAAGCAAAGGATCTCTTCCCGAGCATAGATATAGCTGATATCAGATATCCGAGGACACATGGAACGCAATATAGAGCATCACCTACCATAAGCGAATTTCCACTGATTCTTGAGACAGGAGGAGATTTATAAATGCTTGACTTGTAGAAAACGATCTGGCCACTGGCGCCCTAAGTGACTAGCAAACATTCACAAGTCGATTGGAATGGGTAATGTGTTTTGGTGTTCAGTAGATGCGATCGCCAAGGATCTCAGGACCCTCCATATTAATCGATTGTGGGTACGTCACAACAATAATGCAATCTCGAACACTCACAGGGGTCCATCAGTCAATTAATTTATCTGTTCTCTTCAAAAGACGTTCTCCCTCTTCTCTGACACTGTTGCGATAATTCTTCAATAAGGAGCGCAGCTAGATATCTTCAGCGTTTGGAACTGTTGCGCCGCCCACTCCTACAAGTACGATATCTACCCCTCATCTGCCTGACCGACTACCCCGAAACCGACGTCAAGATGGCCTCTAATCCAGGGATGAGTCTCGATCCCAAGTATGATGACTACGACTTCCCTACGACCGCCCCAGAGACGCAGTCAGGTCACCCGGGCCACCTTACTCCAGAACAAGATGCTCAGGTCCATCAACTACGGGGAATGCTCGAGCAAGCAGGTTACAAGGAACGTTTGGACACCTTGACTCTACTACGGTTCTTAAGAGCCAGGAAATTCAATGTCGAGTTGTCAAAGCAAATGTATGCAACAGATCTTTCCTGGACTGGCTGGCTGGTGCTGACTCTGCACCAGGTTCATTGACTCGGAAAAATGGCGAAAAGACTTCGGTACTGATGACCTAGTACGAACTTTCGACTACACCGAGAAGGCGCAGGTCTTTGAATACTATCCTCAGTATTACCACAAAACAGACAAGGTATGGTCGTATCCAACAGCAGCCCCTAAATGATGCTGATAGTCAATCAAGGATGGCCGCCCAGTCTACATCGAGCAATTGGGCAAGATCGACTTGAATGCCATGTACAAGATCACGAGCGCTGACCGCATGCTTAAAAACCTTGTCTGCGAATACGAGAAGCTCTCTGATCCCCGCCTCCCAGCCTGCTCTCGCAAAGCAGGCAAGCTTCTCGAAACCTGCTGTACAATCATGGATCTCAAAGGTGTCGGTTTGATGAAAGCTCCAAGCGTCTACGGCTACCTCAGGCAAGCAAGCGGAATCTCACAAAACTACTATCCAGAGCGTCTTGGGAAACTCTACATCATCAACGCACCATGGGGATTCTCCAGTGTCTTCAACGTTGTGAAGGGTTTCCTTGACCCTGTCACCGTCCAAAAGATCCACGTCCTCGGGTCGGGCTACCAGAGCGAACTGTTGGCACAAGTACCAAAGGAGAATCTTCCTAAGCAATTTGGCGGTACGTGCGAGTGTTCAGGTGGCTGTGCATTGAGCGATGATGGGCCATGGCAAGACCCAGAGTGGGCAAGGACACCAAAATGGGAGAAGAAGCCCGAGCCTGCAGCAGGTGACGCTTCAGCTATTCCTGGCGTGCCAGCGATCACGAACGAGCCAGAAGGCAGCAAGGTTGAAGAATCGACCGGTGATAAAGAGGCAGGTGCCGAGGCTCCTGCAGCCGCCTGAACGTTGAATAAATAAGAGGGCGAGCTGGACAGTATGCTTGTGTTTATGTCTTTGGAATTATACTCCTTTGCCCTTTTTCTCTTGAAAGATATATGTATCCGTCGGTGCCAAAATTTGCCCTCTTTTTTTCTTGGGCTTCACTGGAGAGAGGGGCTGAGAGCGAACCAGAGGAGGCAGCAGAGAGACGCAGCGCAGTAGAACTACTACATACCTACTTTTATCTTCTACGAGATCCTGATGAATTACTCAGGGCGGAGGATCAGAAACCAAAACCCAAAACCCGAACCGCAACCAGAAACCAAACATTAGATGAAAACTTCTGACCCGAGAAACCAAAACATGAAATCTTTCGAATGGTTACTTCCCATTTTTTGTTTCCCAGGAGGTTGTCTGCTCCCTTTAGGATATCAAACAGTGTGGCATACACACACTTATGTCGATATATGATACAGCTTATCTTTTTTTCCTGACCCTTTTTTGACTCTGGTCTCTCTGTTATGCTTGTGCCCGTTCTTTTCCAAAGTCATATCTGTCCTTCCCTTTCAGTTTTCAAGGAAAAGAAAACACGTTGTCTCTTTCCCTTTTCGGTCCTTTCCCCCGCTGAAACTGGAAACTTGCCATCTTGCCATTTTTCAATCACGCGCTCATGGTCCTAATCGACTACTCCCGCCTACCCAGGTCCTCCCTGCTGCCGATGCGTTCTCCAGTTCGACGGCAGACATCGAGGGGCTATTGCTCGTTGGTAAGACACCGTACCGTCCAAAGGTCTTCTGATCGACGGAGACGTAGTGCGGAATTCGGCCGAGTAGGTCGAGTTTCCCTTCGATCCAGCGGAGGATCTTTTCTGGTGGGACGAGGATTTGAAGATAGCCTAGTCCATCTGTTCGAAGCAGGGGGTATGATCAGTCGAGTTCGTTCTGGTGGTGAAAGGGGTCAAGAGAATAAGATTGAATACGTACACGCGTAGCCGATTGCGCAGCCGCAAAGGTGGCCTATAAGGCTAGTGTTGGGAATGAAGATCCATATCAGGATGACGAGGAGTAAGGGATACGTCCAGGTCGAGATCTTGTAAGGGCCGAGACTGTGATCATTTGAAAGTCAGCTCATCAATTTTCCCACCAGTAGGTTTCAACCAAAGACAAGGTGTCAAGGGCCGTGAGGAAGCACTCACGCAAAGTGTGGCTCGGATCTGTAGGTCTTGATTGCTTCTATTGAGAGAAGCAGGAATACCCATATACTGCAAAGTGTTCTTTGTTAATTCCGCGAGGGCGTGATTTTGAGATGCTGTAAGGTTATCTGACATACCTGGTGCCAAAAATAGCGGTGTTCCCTCTGAATATTACCCGCTCAATCAACAAATATATGAATGCTGGGAAAGTGCCAAATGCTATCTCGATGTCAGCCTCGGCCCTTCTCATGGTCCCACGCTGCGAAGCAACAGGCCAGCACTGGCGGATAGATCGGATGAAGGCCACTCACGGCCCAGAAATAGAGCTCCTGAAACCAAAGTGCCATTGTCCGCTTCGAATCTCTCCATCAAGGGCACAAAAGCTAGCAAGTTGAATAAGGCGTGAAGTAAGCCGCCGTTAAGGAAGGGGAAGGTATTCAATCGGTACACTATATCCGTCATGTCAGCATACGAACAGGAACACATTGGACACCCGCAACTCCTAGCCACGCGTCCATCTTCACAGCCAACATGCCAAAGGCAGTAGTAGGACATTATGCGACCGCACCCGAACCACTCAAAGCACATGATTGACCACCGGAGAACATACTAGATCCTATGCTGACTTCCATGGGTATAAGAGAGCCCCATTGCAGTATGTCCCAAGAGCTAATGTTTTGCATTTCTAGCACCAATGCGACGAGTATAATGACGATGCATAGTCGAGTGAAGACCGGGAGGCTTCGGAGGTAGGAACGGATCTGTTGAGGAGAGAAAGTCGGGAAGTAGGATGCTGGTGGTGGTGCGTTCGCCATGGCCAGGGCTCTAGGTATATGTAGATTGTTCGAAAGAACAAAATAATATAGAGGTAACGGATACGCTGGCGAGAACTAAAGATGTAGTGTACTATTGGGTTTGTCGTGGTGAGAGAGGCGCCAGAGCATCCGGTCGGCTGCTACGCTACGATTCAATGGACAGAGCGTGATAGGAGTGGCAGTCTTTTCGCACACCACCATCCACGAGTCTTGAGGGTAGCGTAGTGATGATATTGGATAGCCCGAGGGTATAAAACCCAGTCTCTGGCAATCAGCAAGTCGTTGTAGCAGCAGAACCGTCGCCTTTTCTCTTCGGCGCAAGGGTAGGCATACTGTGGTGTAAGCGACACATTTGATATGGAAAGAATACGCGAAGGGTTCTGTCTTGGCTTGGCGCAGGGATTTCAAGGGACCGCGTATTCGGTCCCTCACATATTACAATACCCAGACGGTTAATGGCAGGTATCTATATGATACTTAGCCAGCTACTTCATATCGGAACTCAGGCATGTTGCCCTTCTTCAGGGAAGCATACTGGTGGTACTTGATTAACGACTATTGACTTTCGACTACAAGTGGCGTTAATTGGTAGTCCATCTGAATCATCTTTGGTGGTTAATGATAGGCCATTCAGCTATTAGTTTTGCCATCTCTTCTAGTAAGCTCCTGTCTATAAACGAGTGGAAGGCGTGTCATCAGCATTAGTTCGTTGCGCAGAAACCCCAAAAAAAAAGGACAATGATCTAGAAGGTAAGTATGAACAACGCCCAACAAGAAGGGTATCTAAAATCCAAAACGTTGCACAGAATCCAATGCAGTCGCCGAATCGTCAAAGCAATCCTTTCAGAAGACGCCAGTAATTGCAAGAATTCCGACCGGTTTGGGTATCATATATGCGTATAGAGCGCAAGGCTCTGCCTTAAGTTCCCGGAAAACAGCTCAGCGTTTCCCAATTTTGAAGTCGCTCATACCTGTTGGTAGCTCACTGCTGTATATCGAGGCGTACTACAGCGTACAGCCCAGCCTTTGATGGCGATCACAAGGACTTCCCACGCCATCAGGAATGCTGTGAGACCCATGCCGACCGTAAAGACGAACATAGCGTTGAGGTCGGCATGCGCTATGCGCGAAACGATATCCTTGTTCTGGGAAATGTTACCATCAATTCTGCCAAACAAGGAACGGTATACATACGCTAGCCATGAATATCAAGCCACCACCCATTAGACAAAAAGACGCAATGAGTTCCGAAGGGGGTCTAGACGGATACACCGATGTTGGGGGTCGAAGATAAAGGAGCACGTATGTGACCGCTCGTGCCAAGGAGAATCCGACAAAAAGGGTGCCCCATTGTTTATGAATCATTGATGAGATCATCGTTGTTTGGTGATGTGAGCCCATCATCAACCCCAGCAAGAGGATGACAAGTGCTGGGAGAGGGTTCATCGGAGTCTTGTACACTTTTGGCTGAAGACGTAGGTTCAAATCGGCGTCGGTTGGGTTCGATTTCGTCGGCATACTGGTGATTGAAATATTCAAGAGATCCCGGATCTTCTGCGACTCAACAAGCATACCGCACTGTAGAAGCAGGTCAGTTCCGCTCGGCAATCGCATAGCTGTGTTCAACCTACCAAGCCACCACCAAAGAACATGACAGAAATGGAAACATGTTCCAAGTCCTGCGCAACCCATTCACCACCCCAGGCAGCGAGATGTTCAAGAAAAACGTTCGATGCTCCGTAAAGGAAGATGACGAACGATTCTACGAATTCACCGGAAGGGATCCTGGCTTTCCATTGGCCAACTTCGGCGCGGGACGGTTTAACGTTCCAGGCCCACCCGAAATCAGCGAAAGAACCCGCCCATCGTCCCAACGTCAATACTCCATACCAGAAGAATATTCCACCTTTGATGAAATGGGCGAGACCATTAAATACTGCATCGCCTCGCTGCGCCGAGAGCTGTCAGTCTTCTATCACGGTGCGGTGGAAGTGAGTGAACCTACCATGATGCCAGCATATGTGACACCGCCAGTGGCGATGCAAGCAAATCCCAGGATAAGAATAGTCCGGTCGATTATGGTATAAGCGACGGACAATACCCTGACGAGTTGTCTTGACAGCAATCCAGGGACGCGCGTTCGTAAAAATCTATCGAATCGGCTGTTCTTCAAGCACCTTGAACTGGAGTATTCTTCGTCGTCGCTCGCTGTGTCATCCTCTGGATCGGGTTTCTCCAACGTCAAGTTGGGCTCGTCTGAAGGTGATGGTGGTTCAGTGCCCTGTCCGCTGTCACCCGACCAGCGGTAATTGTCCTCAGACTCATGGGCATGATGGCCGCCATCAATCGATGACTGGCTCAACGGCAAGAACACGGCTCGCTCAGCAGCATAGCTAGTTGGTCGCTTCCCACCACGCCCGGAATATGCCAACAGCACACCCATCAGGACCTGTGCACCGACCAGCCATGTGGCTGCCCAGCCCATCTTGTGATGGGCATTATTTGGATATAGGTCCGGGGTCCCAGTGTTGAAGACAATCCCGAAGAAAAGGCCCATAGCGTTGATAACGAGGAAGAGAAACTGTACGAGGAGGGCGAATCTGTGTTTAGCAATACTAAACATAATGCCTACATCAAGTCAGTATCATGTACGGCTTCCCGTCTCGGCTGACAACTTACCAATAGGCAAAACAAATACCCATGCTAGCACCATCAACGCCGCATGTGCTACCATCGAACGGGTACGCTCGCCATTGGCGAAGTAGCTGATGAGCTTCTTGTTGGAAGACTGCTCCGTGGGCGGCTGTGGGCTAGCTACTGTGTCTGCTTTGCCCATGCCCATGTCATGGTCATCGCCATGTGCTGCAACCAGCTGGGCAGCTTGCGACAGCACCAAGGCTGCCGCAAGGATCGAAACTTGCTTTGCGCGCATTCAGTCGAGCCTCACGATAACGTAGAAATACGTGGAGGGATGCAGTCGAGGTCAGAAGCGGGCTGTGCGCAGCTTGGGAGAGCTCGAGTGCTATGCGCCGGCGGCTGTACGTGAAGGTAGGATTGCGACAAGGTGATGCTGGCAAAGGTGAAGATAGGAAGGGTGATCGCTGCAGTCAAAAAATGGCGGCGGGGCGGAATGCAAGGGCTACAAAATTAAGTCACAGCACAAAGGCAAGCATCCGCCAGGTACTATCAACAACACCGGGCTTGCTTAGAAATATGGTGGAATGTGAAGAAGGGAGGAGAGAAAAGAGAGAAAGAAGGCGACCCCGAGTACTTTTTATCAAGTACAATTCCAACGACCCGAAGACGCTTCCGCCGCAATTGCCTAATACTTTTTTTTATTACCGTCACCGGTTGTTAGTCATGTCATTGGTAAAGGGTTCATCATGTGTCAGCGACCACCTTTTTGTTCGATTTCGGACGGACACGGATGTCGATGGGTAAAGAAGGTTCAGAAGGAAGCTATTCGTAGTAATTAGATACGATGACCAAAAAATGTTCTTATGACGATTATGTTTAGTCAGTTAAGTCAGTGGGGTACTAGTAATTTATTACCGTTAGGTACTCGGCGTGTCGGCGTCTAAGGTAAGAAATGGTCAAATGGTAAAAGGAATGCGATGCTTTACCCTTGGCAGCAGGACACCATATCCCGAACCTTTCCCATGAGGTCTTGGATTACTGTATCCGTATGTTGTACTACGTATATTGGGGTTTCCCTTTGGGGCCTTTGGGGCTTTTGGGAGAAGTCGGCTCTTTTCTTTCCAGTTGCCCTCTCTCCTTCAGCCGACCTGAGGCATATAAGACCGACCGACAACTAGGCTTGGCCTTTTCAGCTGTGAAACACCGAATTCCTCTCCTTGAGTCAAGAGTCCTAAGGTAGGTATAACAATGGGGACAGCCGGACTAGAATCGGATGGAAATTTGTGTTCGCCTAGTATTATTACTACAATACTCTACAAGCATTACCTCTGGTTACAATACATGCCTCTTGGTATGTAGTAATAAACTCGGCATCCAATGCCGGAAGACATCAAGATATTTCGACAGTCCTTGATGAGGCGGACCCCATCCCTCCCTCTTTACCCTGACTCACGTGCTTCTTGTTGGGCAGGCAACGGGCGTCCAACCAATGACATTACTTTTGGGCCTTTGAAAGCTGAGATCTTATGATCCTAGATAATACAAGTCCAACTGCTTAAAAGGCTCGAGAGATCAAATGATGTGATCCAATCGGGTTATGAAGTGCAAGCTCATGGTTTCACAGATACCGTAGTAGGCATCCCTTATCCCCTCATCTCTCACCTCTCCTTCCACTGGATAGCTAATTACCTTCCTATCAAAAATAGGAACATGTATCCGAGAAGGATAACGGTCATTGTACTATGGTACCATTGTAAAACGGTATGGTGATGCACAATTTAGGAATCGAGTGGGCGATAACCCCGCCCCTTGAGGCATTCTCAAACGGCTCGATGTACGGAGTACTGTATCTGGTACCCAGCCTCCTCATCTACGCACATTGAAACGAAGCTTCTTGCTGGATCTGTCGTGGCATGACGACTGTACTATGGTACTCCAAAACCTCAGATCCCTGTCTGCATTACGACCGACGCGGGCTCGGCGGTTCAGGCTCCCTCAGGATCCTTACTTCAACGACCGTTCCAAATTCGAGGATCTTCTCTGCCTGTAAGTGAGTGGCCGAGGTAACCGAAGGCCTGTTGCATGGTAATACGGTACATGGTCAGACCACAGCATCCTGTAGGATGGACTTCTGACCGCCACAAAAGGAACACCAGCATATCACAATCACTTGGAGCTATGGTGGATTCCAGTGGTTGGCAATCCCCAACGCAGTTCAATGATTACGGAGATAACAGTAAGTGCTTACATATATACTACGGTACATCGGTAGAAGCCCAAGACACCCCCATGCCTGTCTGTGGCCACAGTATTGCCGCCTTGTGGAAAGTCTGCTTCGGTTAGGTTCTTTTGTAGGTGGCTGGAAACCCTCAATTTCCGATGAATCGTATTCTGTACGGTAGAGCCATCACGAAGACAGTGAGGATGTCCCTTAGCCTTGGGAAAGACGGCAATCGGCAGGCTCGGCACCGGATTTAGGAGATGATCATGGATACAACTCGCCAAGCACAAAGCTGCAAATGGAGGTCTGACACTAATATCTTAATCCATTTTCGAGCGATTAATTTAATTACTCTGATCTATTTAGTACGTACCTTAGTAGAGCCAATCCTACACGGACTGAAGTTATTTCCGAGATCCGACCAGCCGGCACACCGATACAACAATATATTACAGTACTGTGCATTACAGAAACCTTACCTACCTCACCTACGCCTTATGCCGCTAAATATATCCGCCTGATGGATGATTCATCGATCTGCTGCAATCGTAGACAGTTCTCGAGTTGTCGACGTTTTGTTCTTACGGACACTCACCGACAGTTGGAGCTCTAATCCTCATTTGCCAAATGCCGACATCACAATAGCAGAACCCTGTCTGCATGAGGTAACATGCATCTCACCCCTCCAGGTCACACGAAAACGCGGGGCGGAGATACTATGTACAGGCAGCTATGTGATGGTAAATTTGTGAGTTGTACTACGGAGTAGTGTAGGAAGTGACATGCTACGACAGTCGAGTGCCTAGGTACCCAGGTAATTACCTGGTTTACTACTATGTATGATATCGCACAGATGGTATGAAATGGAAGGTTGACAGCTGCTCGCGATATTGAAGCCATCCCCTCCCACCCCTTCTTCAAAAAATCCCTTCTAAACTCCGTAAAGGCGCCGACGAAGGCTTTTCATTTATGCAATGCATAAATAATGTACAAGACATGTACCTACTACCTACGCAGTACATTGTTCAGATACCTGACTTACAGATCCGACAAGCTTGCCTTATCCTTGCCAGGACCCTCCCTACCCTACATGTTAAGCGTGTTTGTACATAAGCAGACAAATTGAGAACTCGTTCACACCACTCAACACATTCGATGCGCTGGTTAGGCTTCTTACGTAGTACAATGCAAGCTGCGATGCCCACAACAACATTTAACAAAATTCAATGGTCAAGACAAGAAATTCGACCGCATAATCTCCGTCTACTGCCGGCGCTATCAGCGACTTTGTGTGATGAAGCTCTGAAGCCTCGATCTCGACTACGGACCTAGGTAATTAGTAATTTATCGTGATTACTTGCGTACTAACCTAGCGGCCGCCGTGGAATTTCTTCTTGTTGCTGTAGCTATCGACATTTCCTATTGTAGAGAATACTGTACAAATGCCAAGCGGCGCTTTTTTGGCTCAGTAAATCCTCACGGATGTGGCGCTCTGCTTTACAGTAAGTATCTCTTGGCTCCCATTTGCCGTAAGTTACGAGGGTAACGGGGGTCATCGAGGCGGTAGATTCCGATCAACACTTCAGTGTCGCCTTCTTCCTCAATACAAGATATATTATCCATAGTAGGATATATCGGCTTTCACTACAACTCTTCCAGGTTACGACCGAGCCCCGGCGTGCAATACTCGGAGTCGATCCTCACTCTCGCCATCTTGTTGGTGTTATGTCGTCTTTCTCACAAAAGAAGCTCGACCCTACTGTGGATTGCTTCGTTAAATTAATATCGCAAGTCGCTAATGTACTCCCCGAGCTTTCGGCGATGAACCAAGCATCGAGGTACTACACTTCGTGTTGAGCATGATTCTACCAGCAAGCTTTACGAGCGGCTTCAAGAGCGAAAGAGGAAAGATCACGAGAGAATTGACCATCAGCAAAGCACTTAATAACAATGCTGATTACCTTTAGCATCTCGGCCATGCTGGGAGTGTAGAGTAAAGCTTTTCGGCTCGTCGGATTAGACATTCATGGCCAGTCTCTTCGCCCCTGTCGTTTCCAGGGAGCATGCCTTTGCAACGGCTCCAGTATGGCCATGTCTCTCATTACGGCATTTGCGAGAAGTTGAGTGGAGATCTGGAGTAGGACCAGTAGCCTGCTATGTTAGAAGGTCCCATTGGCTCTCAGAGACCTCGTTTCAGGGAAGCCAAAGACTGGAGGGGATACATGACAAGACTCGACTTGATGATGCTGGGCCCCATGCTCCAAACTAACAGCCATGCAGACACAGAGCTCATACGGCCGATGAAGGACTTCGCCATCGTCGTGATACTGGTTATGTTTCATAGCATTTTGCTTGTTCTTACCAACCTCGGTTTCGGGACTGGCACTCGAACCAATTTTGCGCTGACATTGGAAATCAGATATCCCAGAGCGTGGGAAATGGGCGAGGGCAGACAGTACATCTTTCGAGTCGCGAGCCCATGACTCTATGTTTTGTGGTTCTACCAGTGATAGCTCATAGCCTGTGCATCGCCCTGTCCTCAATATGGCCGGTGAAGGAGCTTCAGGAGTCCAATTGTCCCTTCTAGCGAGTTTGCCGTATTCATTCTCTATTGTTTATATATCTCTTCGTCTAGCTATCCAACAGAGGTGGTACCTGTTCGCAAAGATACTCGACGATTGCATCAGGACCCCTTTCGACTTGCAGACCTGTTGGAATGGCGTGGGTCTTGATACCAGGCCTGAGGTCCCTTGCGATCTTTTGTATCTCTGTTGCTTGTTCCGGTGTCCACATAGAAGCGCAAAACTGTTTACGGGAATCAAACGGTCAGCAAATATACTGGTACAATGGCATAGACAGTATTCGTGTCGACCAACGCCTCCCGGGCATTGTCTAATACTTCTGCAACATCAGAGCACTTACCAAGAGATCCGGTTGGATTTCCTTGACTTTAGGTGCAACTTCTTCGATCTCTATTAGCGGTGTCAGCTTGGCGGGGTCAACCCTATCGTTGATGCATATACTCTCGCAGTTGGCGGCGTGAATGATCGTGTATCGATCTTTCAGGGCCTCGACCATTCTACCAATAAGTCTCTTCGCTCTCTCCGGCGCGGTGTTGACAGTGACTAGTGTATATGGTCCCTTGGGTGTAGTGTCCGCCATTTCATTTATTCAGGCCTCTTTCTGTCCGACAAGATCCTTTTACACTTTGCAGCACGAAGAAATCACCTCCTGAGGTTATGGTCCTGAGCAACGATATCATCATTTCATTCTAAAAGCAACTAGAGCACGTATATTCAATTGACCCCCTCCACGGAGAACATACTACGTAGGACTCAACCCCGCGCGAATCAGCCCCACGCTCTCTTTTGCCCGCCCGGGTATAGAAGATCGGCTACTTCGATTTTGGGGTTTCAGCGGCATATGACAAGCACTGGCGCCCCTGCAACGGCGTTGTTCTTTTGACCAGCGAAGTCGGACTACCCCGCCCAGCATGATATCCCGAAGATAGAGAATCCCGCATACTGCGGATATTCCTAGTGGGACACTCTGTTGGATGGGACCTTTCACTTGTACGTGTTGGGAGCAGGTAGTTCGGGTGAATGATAACCTCACATAGTTCGTGCCCTAATTGAAGAGGGTCCGACGATATTTCGATTTGTCGTCGATGCTAGATACTTAGGGAGGTACTTATCGCTGTGCTTTATGATAGATTTTCCATCAATTCGTGACGACGCAATTGACATCAGATACACAGTCGCTTCCCCTTGATTCTTGGCATCATATATATATACTTCACTGCTACGGAATATAATATCAGTGCGACAAGAAAATATGGCTGCCACCTTCGACCGTTAGTACCCATTCATAAAACACCCCGCCGGAAGCAATCGCTAATATGATTTGCTAGGTCTGGTCAGGTTTATACCCAAGTCGGATTCCTCGAAGGTGATGATCGGAGAGCCCGTCAGTGCAGATGTCGATGTCGGGTTAGCATTGTACAAGGGTGAAGAAGTGGATGTCTACCTCTTTTCGGGTTCGTCGATATTGACACCAGGGGGAAAGACGGACAAGAAAGAGACGATCGCTAAGGTATTGTCGCCGTTGACGCAGGGTGAAGTTGGCAGCATAAGATGTATCGGTCTCAATGTAAGTCTTACTTGACATGGCCTCCTCGTAGAAGGGGAGCTTGGAGCTGATGCATCCCCCTACCGCAGTATGTGTCACACGCGAGAGAGATGAATATGAGCCTACCGGATTTTCCTACTCTGTTCATTAAGCCAGCGACGGCGCTTGGCGACCCTTACCCAGCACCATCGATCTTGCCGAAGATCACGCAGCAACATGGCACGGGTGATTACGAGTCTGAACTAGCTGTGATCATTGGCAAATCCTGCAAGAACGTCAAGGAAGAAGATGCCCTAAATTATGTGCTAGGCTATACAGCTGCGAACGACATTTCCAGCAGGACTTCGCAAATGAACCAAAGTCAGTGGTGCTTTTCCAAAAGTTTCGACACAGCATGTCCCATTGGTGAGTCCCTCGCTGGAAAGGTTGAAGTATTCGGCGGACGACTGACGATGATTGAAGGACCGGTCGTCGCATCCGCCAAGCTCGTACCAGATCCTGCCAAGCTCCATATCCGGGGTATCAAGAATGGCAAAGTCATGCAAGACTGCGGAACAGAGTATGTAGTCGAACTTGGCTGCTGACAATACCTGACTAACAAAATGCACTCAGTGACCTAGTTTTCAATGTCCCGCAGTTGATTGCATTTCTGTCGCAAGGGACAACGCTGCCAGCAGGTACAATCATTCTGACTGGGACACCTCCAGGGGTGGGTGACAAGAAAGTTCCGCAGGAGTACCTGAGGGCTGGAGACGAGTTTGCCGTCGAACTTCAACCACATATTGGCACCCTCATTACGAGATTCGAGAATGAGTGAGCTAATATGAGAGATGTAGAGGATGTAGGAACCAGGCATGAAACGCGTCCGAAACGATGTTGCAGTGGTTTATATACACCGTCCGACGACCAGAAGGGTAGAATGGATATAGCCGAATTGTGTGCAACTTTAGCCCGTATAGACGTCCAGTGGTACCTAAGGTATCTCACGACATTGATCTGTACAGCCCTAAGGCTTCAACTTCAGGCACATGATGCAAGGTCTCGTACAGTTGATGTCCACAAGGTGCACTTGAAGTAGACGATGAGGAAAAACATCCGCCAAGGACATCTACTACGTAGTACATACGTATCTCTAATTCCACTGGGCCCCTGCATAAGCGGCCGATGCAAGACTGGCGACGTTCTATGGAATTAATACTACGTAGTACTACTACGTATGCAATATTTGGGCAGAGGCGAGATGCCTAAGTTTAAGCTTGTCGGGTAAGCGGCCGCTAAGCCCGGATCTCCAGGCTTTCAGCACCATAATCTCCAAGCCTCGAGATCTGCACTCTTTGTGCGAAAGGTCAACCGACATCATTCCCCACGTCTTCAACGCTGCTGTGCCTTGATTCCATCAGTGGGATGCATGAGTAGTGGTTGCTCTGACGGTGCTTTGTATGTCCATTGCAGGAGATCGAGAACCATCAGGTCTTTGTCGGGTCGTATTCGTTTACGCGACCCCTGCGGAGCTTTTCAGGAGACTCCGACAAGTAGATCATGTCATGACTCCTTTCGCACTGCTGATGCGGACTGGAATCAGATAGCATTATTTGCTTGCGGGGATTGCATTGCATTGTCTACCTGGCCTATAGACTCGGAGCACAAGGGCAACCCGGGCTTGATTTGGCGATATGGCATCTAACGGTGTCGACGCCACCAATGGCACATCCGCTCATTCATCTTCTAAACCGTCAACGACATGCCGTAATAATCCCCTTATCGGATGCTCTCTTTCGACATCTGCTGACTTTACCCAGACCATCTGTCAAAAGTTCTCACGGCTTCAGGTTCCAAGTTAGAAGACCTCATAGTCAAGGCACGAGCTCAGCATTCCTTGGCACCGGGTGGCGATGATGTTGATTCCCAAAAACCGGCCCAAGGGTTGGGCGTCCGATATGTCTGCTTGCTGTGTGCCGAATCGGGACATATGGGCACTATCTCTATACATGCCAAGGAAAAGAAGCATCGTATATGTTAGCTGCCCTGTCCGTTGTGCTGGCGATTACTGACATGCAACAGGGATAGACACAAGGTCTGGCTTTTTATATTGTACTTCTTGCAAGGATGCCTTGTATGATAGAACTGCAGAGCACATTCATCTTTACGGGAATGCTCCTGATGGTATGTTTGGCTGTTCATGCAGGTATATGTCATGCTCAACGTCTTTCAGAGTCGAAGAAACGCAAACTCTCCGACACTGCAGATCCGGAGTCCTACATTGCGAATAATTCCTCCTCCACACCTTGTAGCAGAGAGGGTGCTAGAGGATTGTTCAATCTTGGACAGACATGCTACATGAATTCAGTTGTCCAGAGCCTGTTGCATGACCCTGTCCTCGTCAGTTATTTCCTTGGCGAAGGGCACTCGCCTCATAAATGCGACACCGAGGACTGTATAGCGTGTGCGATGACTGAGCTGTTTGCAGAATGTCGAGCCACTGATAGGCAAGATGGATATGCTGCACTTAGTCTGCTTCTCGCGTCGTGGAAACAGATGCCGGTGAGTACAACGCTATAATCTCGCTCAGCTATATCTGATGCCTATAGTCACTTGCCGGTTATGCTCAGCAAGACGCCCACGAGTACTACCAAGCTCTCGTCGACAAGCTTCATGAAAGTGTAACTGTCAGCGGGATGAACGATGGACCTTGCAGATGTTTCTTTCACAATACCTTCTTCGGCAGGTTACGGAGCACGATTACCTGTACTGCTTGCGGTGAGCAGAGACAGACAGACGATCCCATTAATGATCTTAGTCTGCATATGGAGATCCAGCAAGCGGTAAGGAAAAAGGAGAAGACTAACGGTGCAAGCGGGGATGCACAGAGATACGCTCCCACGCTTCAGAGTTGTCTCGATGCTTATACCGCGAAAGAGAAGCTCTCGGCAACCTGTAAGAATTGTGGCAATATCCCTAAGCCTGCTACGAAGCAGCTCAAGCTCAGGAAATTGCCAGCTATATTATGCATGCAGATGAAGGTAAGTCCGAATCCCCGAAGCTGCGTTTACATCTGCATTCCCTTTTGGTCTTCAAACCCAACATTTCGCCTCAACGATCAATCTTCATTGACACTTCCTCTCCTAGCGATTTGATGGCGGATCCAAGTCTGAATCCACGAAAATTGAAGGCAAAGTCGATTTTCCCTTAACGCTGGATATGACACCATACACCACATCCCATCCCGCCACCTGTCTCGATCGAAAACAAGACTCTGCATCTACTCCTTTCTCCAAACCTGTAATACCAACCGAGCGATTCATCTACGACCTGACATCTGTAATCGTCCACAAAGGCACCCTAGACAGCGGTCATTACTATACCTACTGTCGCGAAAGCGCCTCTTCTGCTTCCTCATCGCCCCTCCCCTCATATGACACTCCACCAAACGAGAACGTCATCCGCTCTCAAGACCGCTGGTACCTGTTCAACGACGACCGAGTCACTCTCGCCTCGTTAAAAGAGGTCCTCGCAGCAGACGCTTACCTGCTGTTCTACGGACTCAGATGGTTACCACCGCAGGATCCTCACAGACCTGTTCCGCCACCCGTAGTGAAACACAGAGTCGATGTCGAAAGCAGTGATAGTGAATGACTTGGGAATGTCGTATCTAACAAATGTATGAGAGGAAAACAGAAACAGGAACAGAATTTTTGAGAAGAGGAAGAAAGGAAGAAAGATCGATATTTACACTTTTCAAATGGAAAGAGAAGGAAATGAATAACATGGAAGAGAAAGAAGAAAAAAGGTTGCACTCTTCATGAATCATCTAAAACCGCTGTACCTGTCTGTACCTGTACCTATATCCTCTTGTTTTTTTGTTTTTTTTCCACGTCACGACATCTACCTATCACCTATCTACCTATCTTACCTACCTGCCAGATACCTATCTACATCACTTATCAGCATCTATTATATATATATATATATACACATGTAACCTACCTACCTACCTACCTACCTACCCACGCCTTCCATTACTTCCATCGTGCCCGGGAGGAAACCAAAGAAGGGTTCGGGGAAGAAAGGAGAGAGAGAGGAAAGAGTATACTCGGTCGGTGGGTTTCCTAGAGGGTGTTTATTCATTTAACAGGTAGATGGAATGACTACTTTACCTACCTAATCAAGTATCTTGGGGTATCTAAAGCACGGGTCTTTTAGGGTATGGGCCTGTTAGGTAGGTACACGCGTCAAGACTCTGGGAGGGTCCGTATCATACCTAAGGTAATCGTCAGTCATGATCATCAGTGTTCAATTATGGTGGTCCTCCATTACACGTCTCTTAGCTCGCCACCTCCTACCCCTCCTACTCCTCCTCCACCACCACCACCACCACTACTACCACTACTACCAGCATTCCCACGCTCTCACTGTTAACATCCAACATCGACACTTTAATATCCCCAGTCCCTCAGCGAGTGAAAATTCAAGAGGAGGGTTTTTGGGGAGATGGTTTTGAGTCCCCGCAGTATACCCGTTGGGAAAAGAAGGACAGAGGTAGCGATAGATTTCTTTCTGTGATATTGGAAGAAAGGGGGTGAACGAAAGTTTTCTTTCTAGTGCTGAGGAAGCTCTTCTTCTTCTTCTTCTCGATTGTTCGTTCTTGTGCTCTTCCTTCCGAAGAAAGTGTGAGAGAGTTTCTCATCTCATCTCATGCCTCTACTCATGCCTCTTCCTCGGGGTAGACCACTTCCCCTTGCGATCCCACTGGCACCTCCTCCTCTCGGGATCCCTGTCGTGGCTCCTCCTCTTCCAGTTCCCCGACCAACACCACCACCTCCTCTTGATGTCCCGCTTCCGGCTCTGGCTGCTCCTCTGGTGCTTGCGGTGCCGCCTCGTCTGACTGGTGCAGGGGTTACAGGTGTTGGCTCGCCCATATACTTTGGAGTCGGGCCCTTTGAACTCATCGTCGATGGCGCTGGGTTTTCTATGAATGATGTATCTGTAGTCCTATTGATAGGTCCGTAGTCAGCATCTGTTCGCAGAGGTGGGACCATTGGAGTTATGGAGAGAGCTACGAAGATAGCTTTGGCCTTCTTACATGAAAGTTGTTTCGTTGCCCATGTAGTGGTCAGGAGGATTTGATGAGGAGGGGTGATCCATAAAGTGAGAGGACGAGTATTCCATGTTTTGAGAGGTCGAAGGATTCGAAGGGTGATATGGAAGGTGCCGCGCGCGTTTTATGGATTCTTTTATCGGTGCCTGTATATCAGAGATGTAGATTAGCATTTGAATATTGGATGATAATACGTTGCGGTACTAGAGACTACCCCTCCAACGTCCACGAAATGTATAGACTTACCTCTGGAAAGTCCACACAAAAAGCTCTAACCTCCAGACCATACAGAAAAGACGCGAAACACTCCCCGAACCTCCCCAAACTCTCATGTAGAAGCTGCAAATGCATGAAGTTTGCTTCCAGATCCGCCATCGAATCCGCCAGCTCGGCGAATTGCGGTTCTAGAGCATTGATCGCAGGGTGGTTGTCGGACGAGGTGTAGTAAGGGGTCGGGGAGTTGTGAGAGTTCTGATGGCGGTGGGAGGATCGAAGGGACGAACGGGACGATGGGCGCAAAGGTGTGGTCGGCGCAGGAGGAGCGGAGGGGCGGGTGCGTGAGGAGGGCCGAGGGGGGATCGTCGTGGACATTGTTGATTTATTTGCGCTGGAGGGAGTGGATCAGTATTTGTCTGCCGGTTCCTCTCAGGTTCATCAGTTTGAAGAGTACGCAATGACACTCTGGCGCAAGATGTGTGAAACCGGAAATATGTTGATGTTTGGACGCGTTAGGATGCGGAGAAGATCGCGATAACAAATGTGGGACGCTTTGATGCGGAAGCACTTCACGAGCTTCAGTAGGGAATACGGAATTATTGTAAGGCAAAACAACATCATCATCATTCGTCTATTACTGAGGGTATCCGCTATTCATGTCAATCGTGACCTCCCAAGATAAAAATGCTACAACGGCGTGTGAAAATGGAAGGGAGTATGAATGGCATGAACGACAACCAGTACTGCTCCAACCCTTTTCAATCGCCCCTAATTTGGCCCAGGACTTCATTCAAGATATGCAAAGAAGCAAACAGCGGCCGTGGTCTCGTCAAATTTACTCCCCTTGGAGTTCATTCCTCCTCTTGTCGAAGACGCCCTGCACTGTCGTCCGTCTTGTATCTTCTCCTAGTCTCAGTGCGTAATTGCGGCGGTTGCGTAGAATGAATAGATATCAGTGTTCCTCGCGCGGAGTTGTAGAGCCATCACGATCTTTTCCTCGTCTTCGAAAATCGAGGAAACGACTCTTACCTCCCGAGCCCTCCCTCACAATGGGTCCCGGTCTTGTCCGAGCGCCATCTAACGGATCAAAAGATAACGTAGAGGAGTTCTTACTGCTCGAGGTACTGGCTCGGGTCTCGGGCAGATGTTCTCGGTCTTGTCCCGAAAACGGCATTCGTTGTGCATCCCAGGTAAAGGAAGCCGAGCTCGGCGGTGTCTCCTCTTCCTCTTCCTGTACCCCCAACGATTGCTGAGGGGAAAAGGACCTGGCGAATGGAACGAAAGACTCCCGATTGGTCCTGTAAGGAAGTGTGGTACTAGAGCCATCGCCAACAGGCGAGCTAGGTTTACTATTGCCATCATCATAGGACGTGCTTTGTCTTTCCCTTTCTTCGAGCAATTGTTCCCACTTCGGTTGCAACCCACCACTGGGTCTTTCAGCTTGCTCGGCTTGTTCAAGGCATTCGTCAGTTCTCTGCTTTAACTCATGACAGTATCTATCAAATATTGTTAGTGCGTCATCTTCCGCCAAGTGACTGAGGTTGTTCTGGGAGGTTTTTGCTAGCCATAGATTCACTAGAGCGGAGTAATTCCTTGCCGAGTCGATGAGGAAAGGTAGGCTTGGAAATCCTTCTCGAGAGGTCGGCGGTAAGCGCCCTAGTATTTGGTTTGGCGTTGCATACGACGGCGAAACATTCTGCGTCTCTCTCTCTGTTGAGATTGAGCAAATCTCGTCAACGAAAGTCCTGAATTCTTGACGTGCCGACAAAAGGAATTTATTCATAGGCTCCATCCAGGGCTCCTTGCCTCCAAATTGGCTCATATTTGCCAAGGTTTGCAATGCTTTCGCGATCAGCGTCAAAGTACGCGCCGCTCGGGGTTGAGGATGATCTGCATGTTGGATCAGCGAAGTACATCTGGATCTGGATGTTAAACTTACTCTTTAAAAGGCCAAAAAGCTTCGGGTTAAGTATCGCTGGACAAAAGAACCGAAGGAAGAGGAAGCCAGAAACACTGCTATACGGCGCAGTCCTTAAAAAGTCCCCGAATCGATCCTCAGCGCACGATCGGACGTGTCTAAACAGGAGGCGTAAGTCTGGAGGACAACGCGAGGCGGAACCACTGATGGCTTTCCACATAGTTGCAGTGAGGTTGATCAGTGTCCTCCAATTGCGCTTCAATCGTTCTTGGCTGCTGACACGATTCGGATCAACCTCACAGTCGATATTATTATCATCGATATCTCTAAGCCTTTCGCCGAGGGTTTCCAAGAGGTACTCCTTTCCCAACCGACGCATATGGGCATCGAAGGCACGGGTAAGAAGGGTGTTGCCTCTGAATAAGAGATTGGCTTCCGTAGCAGCAGATTTGCCCATATCTCGCAATACAATCTCTCGCATCTCCCTTTCTGGCCCTGATTCAGACGAATCGTTAGAATATATCCGGCCACTGTATCTGAGGCGGTTTTGATTTCTCTCTCTTTCGGTACTGTCAATTTCGTCTTCGACTAGAGCCATGATCCATTCGCTGACATGTGTTGATACCTGGAAGATGTCCAGGAAAATCTCGGATAATTGCTTTACCTCAGTACTAAGCTCCTTCGCAATACGCATTGTGAGATTGTTCGAAAATGTATGAAGCAGTTGTGAGAGTGCAGAGTAGTCTCTCGTCATGAGGACTATTGTCTCATCGAGCCGAATTCTCAAGAGTATGTCTCCGACCGGGTCATTGTTGGCATCTGTTATTGGCCACCACTTCTCGAGCTCCACACCATGCTCGAGCTCATCCAGAAGAATATCCACCTTTCCGTACGTGGAATCATGCATTGCGACCTCAAGATTCCCAGTCACTGCAGGCGCGCTAGCATCGCCATAGTCTACTGAGTAATGACCTTTGGTCACCATAATCCACTCCTTCTCAGCAGAATTCTTGGCTTTTATCAACAACGCCGCACTGGAAAGAACCGGTGGCAGGTCAATGAAGGTGAATTCCTCTCTCCAGAAGGGCCTGCTGGTGTCGCTTTTGATTGCGGTTCTGGCTCTAACTTCGCCGTCTAGGTGGATTTCGGAGTAAAAATCGCCAGCCATATCATCAACCTCGCCTTTCCCAGTTCGTTCAGAACGTTTCGAAATAGGTGACATACTTGTGTTGTTCCTTAACTTTGCCTCGGTCACTCGAACTGCAAAGACTCTCTCGACCCGAAACATTCCTGAGCCTGATATATCTGTCCTGGCGGTTGGCACGTTCGAGATGAGAGGTTCCAGGGGTTGTTGAGGGCCATACAATTCAGGAACGGTGAAAGCGCGAAGCAGGACAAACCACACTTCGTAAAGTACTCGCGACTCAAGGCAGAGGAACAGGGGTTTCGGCGGCATCTTGGTTGCGGCCTGCACACCATACTGAGTATATATTGCAATGCAGAACTCCTCTCCCAGCACGGACGGATCCAGTTGCTGGATTGCACAACGCGATAGTTGAGAGAGCTGCACCAAAGAAACAATTTGAGCATCAGCCTCCGTCAATAATTTGAAATGGCCGTTTTCGTGCAGCGTGCAACTCACACGCTGCCAGTTTGATGAGAGCGGCTCAGGGTGATGTTTGAAAGTAGAACCTCGCCTTGCAGAGGTGAGTGGTGAGGGCTCTGCAATTGCATAACTTTCCCACAGCAGCATCTTTCCTACTTTGATGACCGCAGCATTTCGTTGAGCGTTGCTTTCCGACGTCCGCCGACGCTCTCTGCGTTCGACCATTGTGGTTGATTGTGGTTTAGTCATCTTGCCCTGAACACCTTTCGGTCTGATTGGCTGCCAGCACAACAGGGCTGCAAGCCAAGAATCAAATGTCTCCGGTATCTGCGGCTTCAATTGGACTCCGAGACCAGAGGATGCCGTCCATACCATAAGCGACATGCTCTGGCTCTCAGGATCAAGGAAAGTCCGCACGTTACAACCGCGTAGATCCGGTATCAACGTCTTCGCTGTCGTAATCTCACCCTTTACTTGACATATCAAGCTTCCGGATGCTACGTTGATGGCACAGTACCCAGTAGCCCAAGACGATGCACTAGTTGATCGAAAGGACAAGATACCATGCATCCTACCGCAGGTGGTATTCATGAGAGTGAGTATTCTCCCAGAGTCTGAATTCGGCGTCGGCGAACGCAATGGTGGATCGCCCATGCTTGCGTTCAAGGGAGGCGAGATTGCAGAGGGTCTGCTCTTCACCAGCCTTGATCTTGCTTCGGTCGAGATACTCAGCGAAGGCGAAAGTATGGATGGAAACCCAATAGAACTCGTTGGGTCATCGGTTGGCCGTGCTGCCAAGGGGCTACTAGTGGTGATCGAACCAAGCCGATTTCGTGTTTTCGAAAATAGAGAAGGACTCGAACTTGCCTCGCTGTTTTCCACCTCAGCTTTCTTCTGTTTTGGTTTACCCGACTTCCGATTCGCGTCCGAGCTACTACGCTCCGAGTCCGTGGTAATGACGGAACTCTGGTATTGCTGTCGTTCTATATACTGTCCGTGAGAGTTTGTTGCAGATGATGGTGACGTCGCGGATTGTAGGGACATAACCTCGTTGTCTGATAGATCATCTTTTGCTATCGTCTCTGGCGTAACGGTCCGGATCGTTTTATCGTTGAAATTGTCCGGGTACACCTTGCCATGTCGGTCTTGAGAGGTCGATTTCTTGCTTGACCTTCGCTCTACAACCCCACCATTCCTGGATGGTTCGGATTCGGCAGAAGGTTGAATCGTTATGCTCCTTCTCTTTGCGTTACGAGAATCTCTGTCCATCGTCAAGTGCCATGCAGCTGGAGCTCCGTCGTCAGGCAGGACACCCTGGATATTTTCTGGGATGCCGAATATACCAGTGTATTTCTATGCCCTACACGACAATGGTGGAAGCCAGCGCGACCTTGTCTTCCCAAATTTCAAAGACGACCAAGGAATTGTGAGACGAGGCGACATTTGGAAAGTTCGATGGCGGTGGTATCGAGGACCCCAGCTCTTCGAAGAACCGCACAGTTAAGCAGGCTTGACGCGTCGCTGTTGTTGAGGGGTAACAATTCGGCGCATTCAATATATAGCTCGGTCTCGGATACGGTGCGCTTCTCTGCGCATGGAAATCGAGTCGGTCAATTGTTGTTGGGTAATCTCTGCAGCAAGTTGGATCGAGGAAGATTCGAAATCAGGTATTCTCTGTGGCCGGCCGATCAGGGTGCCATGTACGGATTTAAATCCTTCGGTCGTTGTCCCCGATCGCTTCGTTTCTTTTATTTACTCCCTCACACTGACACTCATTCACATTCAAAAGACAACAAGGTGAACGCTACGACCAAAGCCACCAATGTATATCAATATTTGGCCCGTGGGATATGAAACAGCGAAGTCGATGCTTCATCCTGCACCAAACTTCCTAAGGGGCGCCAATAGAGCGATTGCAGGGAGCATAAGCGAAATGCAACTTTACCGGACCCCATATTATATGTACACGGCAATTGTTTGATATGGCATCAATATTACATACCAAGGGGAATCTTCGGGGCAAGGTGTAATATACAATGGTCCATCTACAGCGTGCAAACTGGTCCTGTATGTTCCATTGTATGCATCAAACACACAGAGAGAGATCTACCTAAGCTTTGTGTTTACATCGAATGTAATATTTGAACGTGAGGCGTGTTGTGACTGAGTGGGTTGTGCACTGTGCATTTACATATTCAGACCTACTACTAGGTATTTGTGTAATTATACCGTTCCGTATTTGACAAATAGCTGCAGGTGGGAAGCCACTGGAGTGTAGGCGCAGGCGATCTTTGTACTACTTTGTACTAAGATGTATCATCACGACAGGCTGTCCAAGGGATCCAGATAACACGATCTAAGGCTAGGCTGGCCTTCTCCGCTGAGCAATAGGGGCATCTTGGTCTTTTCATAGGCATCGTAGCAAATTAGGTCAAGCCATCGATGGTATTTGAGCAGAAGGGATCACAGCTATCGCATAATAGAGTACATTGATCAAACGACTGTTCTATCTGGCATTTCTACCGACCGGACCTAGGTACCTCAGGTAGGTTCCCTCCAGGTTCTTACGTGAGATAACCACCTACTGTAGCTATTGATCCTGCTTGCTTTAATTAATATGTCCGTCGATTAAATGTACGCCCTGGCCGAGCTTAACGTAAAAGAGATTCAGACAGGAGGCGCCTGTCTTAGGGGAGCTAGGCAGGCTATTTACTACTACTATGTACCTACGTAGTACAGGCGTTTGTTTAGATCTTGGAGTAACGTACAAATGCCTATCAGATGATAACCTCCGCATGACGTTCCCTTGTCTCCAACGGCTCTTGACGAGCTGCTTGCGACAACAAACAGCATATCACACAGGCCTCCTTAGCATCACCATGGAATTCTTTTGAACCGTATCGCAGCTGACTTGATATATTGAGAGTCATGCTGGCCTCGGCTGCTCGCTCGTATCGTGCGTCAACTTAACACCGACTGCTGTACGATGCAAATGCCTCGTCCACGACAGTCAAGCTCTGGAATTCCTCACCCTTCCCTCCTTGAGGAATCGTCACTATGGCTTCAAATATCTTGTCACGTTTGTTACCAACACAAACCACATCGCCGTCGATATACGAGACTCTGAAACGTCATGACGAGTCCGATTCCTCCGATATCGAGGAAAGAGCTGGGTTAGCGATAGACGAGGCGAACCTCGAAGAGAATTACCAACATTTCGACTTTGATGACGCCAGGACAACTGCTGCAGATAGCCACATGACATTTGATGGTCGGCTACGGAGTCCTAACAAACGAGACGTTCCGCGAGGACGGCCTATGCGAAAGGCCTCGAAACGTGACAAACACATCCGGCCCAGATGGTTACAGAATGACCATGGACTCTTGAATGCTGAGGAAGCGGATGATGAGGTTCCGCCATCGCTGCTGATAGAAGACGGAAATGACGCAATTGTGGACGAGCAGACAACAGCGGCAGACCATATCGCTGACGCCAGCAACATACCGACAACTGAACCGATAACCCATGAAGCGAGGCAGAGATGGGCGGCTACACAAGCACATCAGAGACTTCATTCTACCGAAGCTCAGTCACACCGATCGCCACATCGTCGAAGAGTAGGTGGACCAAATTTAGCCTTCGCAGATCCTAAAGAGAAAGCAATGTGGCGATGGGCCAATGTTGAGAACCTCGACAACTTTTTGAACGAAATATATGTTTATTACGTTGGCAACGGAATATGGTCAGTCGTGCTGCACAGGGTACTCAATTTAGGGACCTTCGGCTTTGTCGTGGGATTTTCTGTGTTCCTATTGAACTGCGTCGACTACAGAAATGTTCCAAACAGCACGAAAATGTCTGAAGTTCTCGTTCCCAAGTGTATGAAAAAGATGTCGACCGGTTCAACGCTGTTGCTTTGGCTTTTCTGTCTTCTGTGGTTATGGAAGGTAATTCAGTATATTTTGGATTTTCGGCGCTTACGCAATATCCATGACTTTTACCACCACCTACTTGGAGTGTCGGATGTCGACCTGCAGGCGATCTCATGGCAGGAGGTGGTAAGCCGGTTGATGACTTTACGAGATGCTAACCCTGCCACGGCAGCGGCTGTTTCTGCTAAACACCGACGCTTTCTTGGCAGTCAATCCAAGCAGCGCATGGATGCACATGATATTGCGAATCGACTGATGCGAAGGGAGAATTATCTAATCGCCATGTTCAACAAAGAGATCCTCAATTTGACCTTGCCGATACCATACTTCAGGCAGCGTCAATTACTTTCGAGGACTCTGATGTGGAATATCGACCACTGCGTCCTTGATTTTGTTTTCGACAGACAAGGTCAAGTACATACCACGTTCTTGAAAGACACGTATCGTGCCGAGCTTGCCGATGCACTCAGGAAACGCTTCCTCTTCGCAGGCGTGATGAACATTATCACAGCCCCCTTTCTTGTGGTCTATTTCATGATGCTATACTTTTTCCAGTACTTCAACGAATACCAGAAGAACCCGTCCGCTATTGGCTCCAGACAGTATACTTTGCTGGCCAAATGGAAGTTTCGTGAATTCAATGAGCTCCATCACTTGTTCAAGCGGCGCATTGACATGTCGTATCCATTTGCTGCGAGATACGTTGATCAGTTTCCAAAAGACAAGACAGCCCAGATCTGTCGCTTTATATCGTTCATTGCAGGAGCCCTCGCCTCCGTCTTGGCATTGGCTACAGTTGTTTACAATGAGCTGTTCTTGAGCTTTGAGTTGACGGCGGATCGAACCGTGTTATTCTATCTTACTATCTTCGGAACAATCTGGGCTGTCTCAAAAGGTATGGTGCCTGAGGAGAATTTAGTCTTCGATCCGGAGTACGCGCTACAAGAGGTCATCAATTTTACCCATTATTGTCCAACCCACTGGAACGGGCGGTTACACAGCGATGAGGTACGCAGAGACTTTGCTGCGTTGTACCAGATGAAAGTGGTTATCTTTTTGGAAGAGATTCTCAGCATGATATTCACGCCTTTCATCCTTTTCTTCAGTCTCCCACAATGCAGTGAACGATTGATCGACTTCTTCCGCGAATTCACTGTGCATGTGGACGGGCTGGGATATGTCTGTTCATATGCTGTTTTCGATTTCAAGAAGAATGCAAACTCGGGGCAGCGTCAAGCTAATGGCCAACCATCTGCAGCGGCGCGAAGTGGCGGGCTTCGCGACGAGTATTACGCTACCAAGGACCAGAAGCTCGAGGCCTCGTATTGGGGATTTATGAACGACTATGCACGCAACCCTAAGACTGGTATACCTTTCCTTCCTCCACAGTCTCGGCGCAAAGTGCACCCTCCACCTCCCTTCCCGGGGTTGACGTCTCCCAAATTTCCAGGAGACCCGACCATGTCCGGCATTCCGTACGAACATTGGGACAGAACCGCTGCGAGGCCGTCGCCAAATGATGTACTGGGAGCTCGAGGAGCAGGCCATGTATCTCACCTTGCAGGTGGTGCCTTGCCGTCCCCAGTAATCTCTGTTCTACTCGACGCCCACCACCAGCCTTCTAGCTCTGCTATCCGTACGCAACGCAGTGGTAGACCTGCCCATCCTAAAGCCAAGCTTCGTGAGCACAATCTGGTAGCGACGACAGAAGAAGTCGACGAACCGGGACCAGAACTGCTTGGCGAGACTAAAGGCCCGGACCTCAGCGTTGAGCACAGTGCAAACGATAGTCGTTTGGGCGAGTCTTGGAAAGTCAATCAGGCCGCCGCAATAGATGAAGAAGACGATGCGGTTGAAGAGGGCATGAAGGCTGTGACAGGCGACCAAGGCACCGGTGTTCTTGGTATGATCAAACAATTTCAAAAAGCGCAGACGGAACGTCGCGGCATCGGGGGCATCAACATATAGTCTTCAGGAGCTCTAATTCATTAAATCTTTGGCGCCTCACGGACGTCTCCTGAAGGTTTGCGTACCCAGCGTCATAATCTTATTGCATCTGCTAAGGCGTCCCGGCCTATGATATGCTCATACCCTGTTTCCATTCTCTCCTTCTCGGCTGCTTGATAAGTCAATTATGGTAGACTCGGGTCCAGCCAATGCGTGACTTTGGGCAGCAAATGTCAATAAAGATTTGCCAGTAAACGTCATGTACAATGTTGTGCTACATAAGCATCGAACATGACACTGACCCCTATCCAGCACCCCTCAGTCTAGAGCCGTCGGCTTTAGTTCCCTTTTGATACCTAGAAAATGGCCAGGCCGAATATGAGCTGACATCCCAAAGTGAGCACCTGGAGTCTAGTTATCCCGGTCGACTGCGGAGGTTGAAAAGGTAACATTTCTTGTCGATTACCTAACAATATACTGGTCCATCGGCAGGGATGTATGTAATTACTATGTACATTTGTTGCTACGTTACCTGGGAGATGATGGTCCAGATATGTATGGATCAACTAAGATCTCCAGGTAATTATATTCAAGGGTTCAAGCGATGGAGGGGAACATTTGTTGCTTCATGCAATACGCGGAGTAATGGTTCTAGCCCTCGAGCCCTTCAAGAGGGATCGGCATGGGGGCTAAGTTAGCCTTGCTGTCCGTCATGTTCATGAGAGATCCTCTCGACATTCCATTCTCTGGAGATAGTAATTAGTAGTACTACAGATCAACGTACAGGTACGCAAGGTAAGTTAATGGTTTGTTCATCTCTATAGAATATACAGGCTACGTTGCAGTATCGGACAACTATAGGTACTCTTCTTTCTCGGTTATTTTAAGGACTCCTTTCATCCCTTTGTCGGACATGACTTTATCAGCGCCCTCGTCTCTGAATGATGAGACAGCGGCGGAATAAGGTTTCTCCCTGTTGGTGGTTCGACATTGATTGTTGCACTTTAAAATCTGGAGAAGCAACTCGCTTCTGATTGGTCAATGCGGCTGCAGTGCAATCTTAACGCTCCCACTGGGAAATTGAAACCAGATGAGCGTCATCTCGGCCATCTTGCATCTTCTCTTCTCGTGGTGGCGCTTTCTCATCCTTTGGTCAGGCTTGGTCTTTCTGCTTGGCCTGGCTGGTCGAGAGGATGATTGTCAAACCTCAAAGGCTGAAAGTGAGATCTCATTCAGGTACAGGAAGGGTAAGCGATATGTCCGTGTCGGATCATGTCATGTCAACCATATCGGTCATCCAAAGAGAAGGAGATACTCTCAATCTAATGTTCATGTAGGACGGACGGTCAGATTGATCCTCATGTTCAATAAATCATGCACCCAGGGATGGATTTATGTGACATCCTTGTCCTTCCCCAGATTGCCCTACTTCCCTTTCCCACTTCTTCTTCTCCCTCCCTCTCCCTCGCTTGGTCAACCCTCAAAGGACCCTTTGATTCAAGCGGTCAGAGACCTCATTGTCACTCGTTTGCTGTGCTTTATGTCGAAACGAGGGTTGACTGCGGTTTCAGAAACTGTAGACACCTCGTCCACATTCCTTTCTGTTTGATCCCTTGCTCCCGCTCTTTGCGTTCTCTTTGAGAGGTTCAACTTCGTCCAAAAGGAACAGGTTTCGACCTTGTCATCTCGAGATTCCACTATCGTCAGTGCCTCAGAAATATACGTGAAGGACGTCAACGGTTGTGGCTGGATCCAAGCAGACCCTGGAGGTGATCGCACACCAACTGTTGTCAACTCGTTGATGACCTCGCCTGGGCCAAGCATTCCAATAACTCCAGTCGCAAACCCAAGCATTCCTGCTACGGCTTGACCCGTGTGACGTCGAGGTCATTGGGGAGGACCGCGCTCAAAGCCTATTTGTGGATCAAATAACAAAGCCTCAAAGGTATGTTGTGGAATTCAGCTTTGCTGGGCTTTGTTTACACCCATCTTTCATTCCTGTATATGAGAGACTTCGGTGCAGCCCGCTGTCGTCCCAAAAGCACCATCCTCTAACTGCTTGAACATGATCGCATTGTAGCTTTACCGCAAAACCTCCCACGCTCGTTACCAACTCGTTGCCGCTGGTCGGTACAGTGCGCTCATTTAAGTCATAGCATCTAGAGTCTATATACAGATCTCTCCCATCGACTTCACACCGTCAAAATGAAGGCAGGCCTTTTTGCCGCTTCTGCCATTGCCTTTGCGCAATTGGTTGCATCTCAACCCCATGGTGTGTACTAACTATCGCAGGCTTGCAAGGGAACGCGTGCTGACAAGTATTAGGCCACCGACATATGCATGTAGAAAAGCGTCAAGATGTTGTACAAGTCACGACAACAGTATATCGGCCGGAAGTAGTCGTTTATGTGGATGACAACGGAAATACTGTTGAGGTGTCGACGGAGACGGCTGCAGTGGCGACTTCGACCTCTTCGTCTACTTTGTCGTCGGTTGCAACCACGACAAGCTCCTCCACATCCTTATCCTCGAGCTCGAGCGTTGCACCAGCTCTAACGTCGATCTACGTCCCGCCTACAACAACACTGGCACCATCGTCGACACCGCCACCAAGCCCAGCAGCTGCTCCAGACTCTCCAGACTCCCCTGACTCTCCAGATTCACCAGATTCTCCTGATTCTCCGGACTCCGGCAGTGGCAGTTCGCCTGGAAGCGGTTCCCTCACCTCGGGAAACGTGAGGGGTGCCTCGTTCAGTCCCTACAAACCCAGCGGTGATTGCTACTCTCAATCCGATGTCGACTCCGCCATGTCATCGCTCGCAGGCCAAGGATTTAATGCTATTCGTCTCTATGGCGTCGACTGCAACCAAATTCAATTTGCTGTCCCAGCTGCCAAGAAGGCCGGTATGACCGTCATTGCCGGTATCTTCGATATTGGCTCCGTCCAATCCAGCCTCGACTCCATGAAGAGTCAACTCAACGGTGATTTTAGCTCCATTGATGGTGTCTCTGTCTACAACGAACCCATCAACAGTGGTCAACTCAGTGCTAGCGCCGTCGCTTCGGCCGTCCAACAAGCCAAGTCATACCTCTCATCCACCAACTTCCACGGTCCCGTATTCGCCATCGATACCTTCAACCAGCTCTTGAAACCAGAGAACAGCGCTGTCATCGAGGCATCCGACATCGTTGCAGCAAATTGCCATGCCTGGTTCAATAACGACATTTCTCCGGGTGGTGCAGGTGACTTTGTCTCGCAACAGATGGAGAGCCTCAAGGGAGTCGCGGGTGATAAGGCCGTTGTCATCACCGAGTCCGGTTGGCCATGCTACTCTCCCGGTGGCACTATGGGCAACAACATCGCGAGCAATGAAGATCAATCTACCGCAATGGCGAGCTTGAAGGCTCTGAACCTCTTCAGTTTCTCTCCCTTTTCAACAGCATGGCATAAGACCCCTCAAAGTGTCGAGAACTACTGGGGCTGGAACAGCTGTTAGCTCTTCTGAGCCTAGTTGTTTTGCATTGGGATTTGTTGAACCTTTCTATTATTGCAAATGGTTTCTTTTCTCACGACGTTCAGGAAGTGTGGAGGAATTCATTCTTTTATCTTCTGCATTCCTATAGGATCTCATGAAAACATTCTTCGGTGTTTTTTGAAAATTTTCCGCTTCGTGTATATGCTTTGTGCTTCAATTATTACAGTGGATACAAATGGATTGACGTGTTTGAGAAACGGGTTGAAGGGCGATGAGATCAAGACGCCGTAGAGAGAGCAAATTTAGTCAGATTCCAGTGTAGTCTGCCAGACGTTGGGACCTTGAAGACCTGTTTGTTAAGCGCCATCGCATGCATCCCCCTTTTCTCATATCCCCTCAAGCGTAAAGCACACCTACCAGATTCACTACGCCATTCTGCGTTCGCTGGCCTTTCACTTTCTCTAGGTTCGGTGACATATCCCCCTTCTGAAAGATACTGTGTGTTCACCACACCAAGATACTTCTTGAAGCAGCCGCATACAAGGGTGTCTTGGTGTTTGATCGGTACAAATGATGCACAAGAGATGTGCTTTTCAAGTTGGTGGGATATTATGTGTTTAAGTGAGATGGAGATTAGATCTACCAGGAAGCAGGGAAGGGAGATGATGTAATCACTAATTGATAAAGTGAGAAGATACGAGATAAGCTTCCTAGATCTCAGCTCATTATGAGCGATGAAGTAAGTCCTGGGCATAGGTATTGCCGATTTTATCTTCTCGTGAGAAGCGGTGTGGCTGAGTTTGGGGCGATGAGAAGATGATGATAGACTGAAGATCAGTTTGTTTTGTTGTTGAGAACCGTAATTAAAAAATAAATAAAAAGGATATTACGGCATTTGGTGTTGGTTGGCATTGCCTTAACTTACACGGCATCACGATCTCGCTTGTGTTCGTGTACCTTTGTGGTGGCCGGCCACTTGCGGCTCCCGTGAACTGACATAAGAATAATAACAATTATCCGACTAGAAGCCACGCTTAACCACCCTCGCCGTACACTCTTAGGTAGTGTAATTAGCTGAAGGACTAACTTCCCAGGTACACAAACCCAGCCACCACACACCCGCAATCACCGGCCCATCATACGCACACACACACACGCAGCCCGCATCTAATCTCGCGCAAGAAAGTTTACACTTTATGTGTACAAGGTAAGGTACCAAATACAAATCTGTGTCTCTCTCAAATTTCGCTTCATCCCTTCCTTTCTTTTCTTTTCGGATGACAAGTAAGGTTTTTACTTTGGGTCGGTACAGGTAAGGAATGGGGTGTGAATCAAATATGTTGTATATTGCTCTATTCAAGGTTAAATACCTGAGGTACTAAGCTTTCTTTGTGAAATCAAGGTGTATACAAAGTCGCGTACTTTACGCGTTGCCCACAGGAGAGAATTTTAGGTAATTAACGGCCAAAAGCTATTGAGACGAAAGCTGTTGCAAGCATTTCAATTGCCAGTGAGATGAGACCCGATGTGTTTTGCGAATGATGTAATTCCTCTCTTTTCTCTTCTTTCTCACTATTGTTAAGCGCTGTCCTTGAAGACCTTTTTCTGATAGACTTTAGGTGGTGTAACTACATAGGTGTGGGTTATGTGGGTAGTAAGGAATATAATATGGGGAGGAAAAGACAAGACGATGTACCATTGTATGATGATTAAAGACGATGATGTTGAGAGAGATTGTTAGATACGAGAGACTGTGGTTACTCGTGGCAGCAGGGGATGAGAGGGTAGGAAGATATCTCCGTCTTAGATTTGAGTAAACAAGGTAATTAGAGAGGCATCTTCTCATTCTCACCAGCTCATTTCATTTTGGACATATGAGGCTATGCAGTAGGTACAGTACTACGTAGTACAGTATTCCAAGGGTTATCATCATTCGCTTACTGTCGAAATGCATATTCAGTCAATTGTCCATGTTTTCCTCTGCCCGTTGCCCGTATTGAGATAGGTGACGGAACCCCCCACAATAACACGAAGCTCCTATTGAATCTACTCTGATACCAAGCTGTTACTTGACTACAATCAGTAAAGGGCGCGCAAGCTATGAACCGCGAATTGTGGTTGTACGGTACGTAGTTACCGATGAAGATCGATAGTTTCGAAGGCGAGATCCACTGAAATGACCCAGTCGCCCAGCACAAAAAAGTGAAAATCCATTGTCTTTTGTCCTTTTCCTTGTTCCCTTCGACTCAACACTTGGACTAAGACTGACACTATCTCCTATCGAGACACCCAAGAGCACGTTGTAGTAACAGCTGGTGAGGCTAAGGCTGTCGAGTAATTCAGATGGTAGACCGATAGGCATCATATTCCCGCTTGCCATTCAATAGTTCAACACCTGCAGATGAAACGAGATTACTCGCTCGGCGTACCAATGACTTACGACGTAGCAGTTGGACAGAAAAATACTTGAAACAAGATGGTAACCGAAGATAAAAATAAGAAGGTTGGCAGTGAGTCGGGTGTCGGGGCCGCTGTCATCATCATGATAAACTGGATCGCGGTCGATCGCTCGTGCAATCCTTTCTCTAAACTCTACCCACGTCTTACGTGTTGGCCCCCGACATAGAATTACCTTAGTACACTCCTACAATAGACGTATTTTGTTCTCTCTTCTCTCTCTCATATTTCTTCTTTTCTGCTTCCTTCTTCTTCCTGCTGCTGCTGCCGCTGTTCTTGTCGTTGTTGTCGTAATTGTGTTTGAATTGCGTGAACCTGGGCTTCGCTCTTTTCTGGTTCGGTGGGTTCTAGGAAAAAGAAGAAGGAGAAGAAGAAGAGAAAGAAGAAGAAGAAGAAATCCGAATAGCAGAAAAGCAGCAAAGAAGCAGAACCAGGAGAGTTGGTCGGCAGTCCATCGAATCTTCCCACTATGTCTTCCTTTACAGGTCTCAGCGCATGTCTGTCGTTATACAGTCTCGCCTCAGTCGTTTCCGCCCAGACATATTCCCACACCCCCGCGGCAAGCGTCCCGTCAGGCGCATCAAGACCGCTAGATCCCTCATTTGCAGGTTTTGGCATCGAGCCCTCGAATCTGTTCTCGTTCACCGGCCATGACGAGCCAAATCAACTTTCCATCAACTTGCTTCAGAATCTGGCAAACTACACGGGGACCCCACCGCATCTGCGCATTGGCGGTAATACTCAAGATACATCGATGTACGTCGACTCATACAACAATTACTATATCGAGAACAACCCAAACCCAACGCAATCCTCAGCTGCTGCTGCCCCAGACGAGTTCATTATTGGTCCAAGCTATTTCTCGGCTATAGATCGATTCCCCACTGGAACTCCCATCACCTTCGGCTTGAACTTGGCGTACCAAGGCTCGGACTATGCAGCTCGAATCAATGCGACGGCTTCTGCTGCTTATAGCCAACTCAACAATGTCAATCTGACATCATTCGAAATTGGCAATGAGGTCGATCTGTATCTCCAGAATGGCTTCCGCACAGGATCGTGGGATGGGCCCACATACACACGCGAGTGGCTCGATCGGGCGAACATAGTTTACCAAAACGTGCTCAGGCCGAACGGCATAGCTGCCAACTTCTTCGAACCCGGCTGCACCGCATCGACCATGGGTACTTCGTTCGGAATCCAGGATCTAACTTCGGATGGGATCACGGCCAGAGCGAATGGAGCAACAAGTCCTTACGTCGCGCGATTCAACCAGCACGATTATTATTACTATATCGGAGTATCAACATACGCGCTGACCATTCCATACTTCACAGATCTCTCGACCACAGCTGGTCAATTTTCTGCATGGGCGTCAGAGGTTCAACAGGCAAGCAACGCCGGCTACGGTTATGCGCTCCGTGAGATGGGCGTGGTTGGTCCTATTGGATTGAACGGCATCACGGATGTGTTTGCCGCTTCCCTTTGGACCCTCAATTTTTTCCTCTACGCTGCCTCGCTCAACATCAACTCGGTTCAGATGCACATGACTGACAACAGCAATGCTTCCGCTTGGCAACCTGTTGAGATGTACGGCAACCAACCGTTCGTTCGACCCAACTACTATGCATTCGCAGCCATGACTCAGCTGATTGGTTGTGGTGGTGGTATGCAAGTCGCCGGTCCTGGTGTCGTCTCCAGCGGCCTCCCGTCCGGCTATTCCGACCATGTCGCTGTGTATGACACGTACAAAGACGGTCGATTAGCCTCGATTGTGATAATCAACACTGTCGTCGCCAACACCACGGAGTCACCCAAACCTTCACTAACCATTGACCTTTCCCTCCCCTCCTCCACCGGCGAGACTCTCTACCTCTCCTACCTCACTGCCGATGGGGCTGACTCGTACCACAATACGACCTGGAACGGCATCTCGTACGAGCAAAACTCCCTCGGCCTCCCGGCCGTTGTCAACTCAACCGTGGAAACCGTGCAAGTGGGTTCCGACGGAAGCGCAACCGTGACCGTTCGTGACTCTCAAGCCCTGGTCGTCAATATCGGAAGAGTCATTGGAGATACCGGTGGAAGCGAAGGAAGTGCATGTCCGGTAAATAACAAAGCCACCAGACCTACCCATTCGAGTTCGAGTTCTGCCAGTGCGACTGCATCAATTTCTTCCGCGAAAGCCCAAGCTACAGGTACGAGAGACGCTAACGCTTCTTCTTCTGGTGCACAGAATACCGCTTTACCAACCGGTTCATCAAGTCCCTCTTCGAGTGCTGCAACGACCTCCTCTGTGGACGGAGGTTTTATGCTCTGCTTGACGCTTTTTACGACACTAGTCACGCTTGTGGTCGGTTTGTTATAGCGTGATCGGACATGTTAAGATGATACCACCGTTGTTCTCCCTTTTCCTTTTTCTTTTCCTTCTATTGGGATCTGCATAGCATTGGTTCATTTTTGGAGCGGGACGGTTTTTCTTCCTTTTGTTGGTCCATGGGGGTATGGGCATATCATTCAGATCTCTTTTGTGGATTTGGGTCTCTCTCGTCACAATAGATGAAAGAGGGTTGACTTTTCTGGAGGTTTCCTATGCTGGTTGCTTCATATTGAAGAGGCATGAAGCTCAACTGATGAGCTTCTTTTCCTTCATGCAAATAGACAAAGACGGGCAGATAGACAGACCGATTGTCGACGTTGAAGAGAGAGTGTGTGTGTGGGTGTCTTATCTGTTTTAATACCGAGGGATGGAGGGGAGAATTTTGATGCACAGATACATGCATGTACGGACAGACACACAGTCAGAGACAGATAGAGAAAAAGAGAGCTACCGCAGAAAGGAAGCAAGATAGAAAGATGGTCTTATAGGACATGACAAGAGATGAAGAACTGTACATACATACATACCTACCTTACCTACTGATTTACTCTTGTAATAGTAGCAATAGTAGTAATTCCCACAATGCCTTCCTGCATACCCATCCATCTAAGCACTGAGCAAGTTACGTCGCATATCCTATTAGAGATATATATTAATTATCCCCCATCTGTAAATACAGTTCTTTTCTTTTCTTTTCTTTCCTTCCCCCCCCTCTTCGCGCGCTTTATACAGTCCACAACAAAAGCGAGGGAGCCAGAGGCCCAGACCACGTCAGTCAGTCAGTCAATTCCCTCGGATCATCTAAACAAACCCATTTTCAGAAATAGGAGAGTCCCGAACCTTCATTTGTTTTTTCGATGTACTATTAAAAATAAAAATAAACTCTTTTTTTGGAGGGGGGCCAAAAGCTCTAGCCGTGTTGTTGTGTCTGTTGTATACCTATGCAAATGACCTTGGGCTTGAAGAAGAAAAAAGAAAAAAAAATATTATTTCTGGCTTTTTCTTGGTTGCAGGGTGGATCCAAAATCTCTTAAAAAGATGAGTGAGTACCTTAAGGAACACTACCTAGGTAGGTATATACATTGTGGTGGTGGTGCTGAGGGTCGTTGTGTTAGTATTTGTAATTTTCTTGCTTTTTCTTTCAAAAAAAAAATTTTTGGCTTGCTTGTTTGCTTTCTTTCTTTCAGGGGTAATTAGTATATCGGGACGTGGGGGAAAAGTGGAAAAGGGGGAAATAGGAGCCGGAGAGGAGGGGGTTTGGGGGATGGTTTGAATATATCGTTTCCCCAGGTCATATTGGATGTTTGGTGTTGAATGTGGAGGTGCTTGCTTAGCTTATCATCGTTCTCGGAAAGGAAGGGGGGGGGGGAGGAGGAATAGATGTGAAATAGTTCATTCTTTCAATCGATATTAGGGGATAGTGATCAAAGCCCCTTGGCCTATTCTGAGGGGGGATGTTGGAAAGATTTCGCCTGTCTTGGTCAACGTAACGATCTCTCAACGTCAACCCTGAAGATTTGAGGGGCTTTTCTTTCTTGGGCAAGTTAATCCCTATCTTTATGAAAACAACCTCTGTGGTAGTGCTTTTCTGGTCGCTGGGAGGAGCTTAACTTCTAGCTTGAAAGGATTCACAGGGAAAGAAGGGGAAGGTCAGAGTCGAGACTTTGAGTAACAAAAGAAGAGTTGGACTGAAGTAGTCTTCTAAATGATACTACACGTATGCGAGCCAAGGAGTACGTGGGGCCGATGAGGAATATGAATCATCAGGTATACGCAACGTAAGTGTGGTAAGTTGGAACTATACCGATGGACGAAGTCTGTCTTGGTCAGGGTTACTCGCAGAGCATTACTATGATAAATCAATATCCGTGCGAGATACGTTCAGCCGTTCTTCCAGGTGGGTGCAAATGGTCGAGATGAAGACATCATAGGACAGGCTGGATCGCTATCAGGCTGCAGAACAGATAGTAATCTGGAGGCAAATATAGAAAGTAGACATCCCATAAGGTATAGAGATTATAGAAAGTTGAAGCTGCATAGTGACGCCTCCTGGTTTAGAAAAGACATGCCTCTATGATGATAAACGAAGGTCGTCGAGGAAGCATGCCAAGCAAGTATCTTGTGTTAATTGAAAGATAGTTCAGAAGTCGACTCTGGAGAGGTATTGTACCTGGAAGCGAGAGCCTGGTTGCAGGTATGAGGTGAAAAAGGCAGGTAATGTACCAGTGGCTAAAATTATCTAATTGGGATGTTGAGACACTTGGTAGACAGCGCTGGTGAAAAGTGCATGTCACGTATCGGTTGATGATGGGATTTCATTGACATTACCATGCGCATTTTTCAGTCCATATCATACGAATCTTGCTGTTGCTTCAGCCTAGTAGATGATTTCAGTCTTTCACCTTGAGTTTTCTGCTAGATCTGGTATGGTTCATGACATTGAATTTCCGACGAATCTTTTCTGCAAGCCTGATTCTCTGTAGCATAGAGTTGGTCGAAAACTGAGGTAGAATATAAAGATGTACTTTGGTACTTACTACTCACTTGATTGACTTTGGGAAGAGATGTTGACTTTGTGTTGTAGCTGGTCTAGTATTAGCTACGTAGTAGGTGGCGAGCTGCTAGGTAATTAGCTAGGCAGTTGGGTGGAATAAAAAACAATCATTCATGCGGGGCGAGGGAGTTCCAATCGAGTCCTTGCGCGGGGCTGTTGGAGATTTGTGTCGGTAGCACTCACCTACTTTGTTACCACCTACCACCTATTAAGTAATCCCTTTTTCCTTTTTGGGGGTAACTTTACAGTGAAGCTTGCAGACGGTAACGACAACGACATACTAACGTTCCACTATCTCAGTCACTGGCCTTCAGAAAGAACAGGCACTGGAGCAACCATGTTTGTGAACATATCCACATTCGATTCTTAGATGTTCATTTCATGTTATGTTACATTCCAATCTCTCCTCGCTGGACTAGAAGGGTTCGAGACACTCAAGTGCGTCCCATTGGGAAGCCTATGGTCTCATGTGGGTTGTTCGACCAAAGAGTCTAGAACACCGAAACCTGTAAAGGGCACCCTCCATCACCATGAGGATAAAGCATTGCTGAATGATCGAGGGCGCCTTCGGCGCAAACTCACCTGATGACCAAACCCAAGGTAGGAGGTATAGTGGAGCCGAGTTAGGGTGCGCTTGTGAGGAGGTCCGAAAACACGACCATTTTGAGATCGGTGTCGAGGATATGGCCTGACACTATACGGTGGAGCATGGAGATGGAGCATGACTCATGCTGCAAGGTGACAAAGATCGAAAACCGTACAATATCCATGGAGACTGAACAGGGTTCTTCTGCGCCCGAAGATGCGGCTTTGATGCTCGTCTTGAAAGAAATGCTTCAACTCACCCGAGGAGATAAGACATGTTGATGGGGGGCAGAGAGTTTGTAGTGTCGCAAAACGCCCGAGCCAACAGAGAGGAGGAGACTAGGTTGACAAAAACTAAGGTTGTCAGGAACAAAGGCTGGCTCCTACTTAACCAGGTATCAAGAAAAACCCCAGATTTTGAAGGCTACCAGTGGTAGGTTTGGGGCCGTCGGTCACCTTTCTGTACGGACGGCGGTCCGAAGCTATCAATATCACACCCGAGGATGTACCCTCCTCGCCTCTCTTGTTCCTGCGTCCGCCTAGCTGTTCTCCACTTTGATGCTAGGCGCTGTTGGTGGACTGTCATCCTTTTTCCTTTGTCCTTATGCCTGCCCCAGGCGTCCTGTAACTCTGACCGGGCGTTTTGAAGCTCTGATAATATAACACAAATCACAAAGGTATCTACAGTGCTTAGTGGTAAGGAGCCTATCTAGCTTGCGAAAGAGAAGGAGAAGGGGAAACAAGGGATGATTTTTGAACTAATATGATACCACTGTCCTTGGACATGATCCTACTTGGCCCAATGAAGTGCCAGTCTCTTTGTTCGAGACAGAGGGTCAGATTGGAGTCGTGCTTCAGCACAAAGTCCCCGAGGGTTGCCGTCCTGTCGATCTTTACCGTTCATGGGTCTCGAAGATCCTATTTCTAGATGAGCATGTGATCCTGACTCGCTCCGACTTGCAATCGACTTGTCGTCATCTTGAACTCCCAAGGCGAACCTGGCCCCGTCACCCGTCTCTGCGGTTGGCGGGAGGGCCTTGATAGGATCCCGATCAGCGAAGGGCCGTAGGTGATCCGTCCATCGGTTACTGTTGCAGCAATCGCACACCCTTTTTGCCGATGTGAAAGTAAGAAAGCTCCAGCCAGGATATGAGTGGTCGGAAGGGCTTCCTGAGATCGATATAGCTTCAAAGAAATCACTATAATTGACAACGTCCATCGATCTCCGATAGCTGTCACGATCTGATGGTTTGAGAAATCGGGTCGGTTTCCTGTCAACTTAACTGAACGCGGCTGTCAAGATAGTGATTTCGCCCAAACGGGTTTAGCATAGTAGACACGTGACCAGGACGAGGGTTGACTTTGTCGCTCTTTCTTCTAAGTTAATCCCCCCCTCCCTTGTCGCCCAACGAGAATGATTCCTTCGTGACAAAGGACGATCCATCGATGGTGAATACAATACCTCAAGTTGCATCAGAATTCATTACGAGTCGAGACTCAATGACAATTGTCAAGCGCTATAGCAACGCTATGGATACGATGAAATCTCTACCAAGGGTTGCTATGAGGATAACATTCCGCAGTTTCCCTGACTTCCAGAGTTAAAACCTCGATGCGCTACTGACGAGCATTCAATCTGGAATAGCATGAATTCCTCTCAAAGGCAGGAAGAGGAAGACAACTGGGCAACAAATAGGAATGTACAAGTGATCAGGTCCTCATTGGAGGGATTTGGCGAAATGGGTGATATGGCTGAACTGGCCATCTATTGTTCGATTACCAGAACCAATGATTTTCAGGTGCCTGACATTCCTCAACCTGCCACGATGGAGGATCGCTTTGGCCAAAGTGAAACCGTTATTCTTGTACCTGCATGATAATGTGTCCCGCATATCAGAAACGCTATATGCTTTCTATGAATCATTTATCTTGTTTGTTTGTCTCCGCCCTTCATCCTATACTCTCCTTTTTATCCTGCTTCATCGCTCATCAACGTCCCATTGAAGAACGACAAAGCCTGGGTGTACTGGGTTTATTGCTTCAACATTAGAGAGGACCTTTCTTACAGCATCTTGCGGCCACTGTCTAGTCGTAGGAAGTTTGCGCTCCACCGTAGACGTTTCCGGACACCATGACTTTGGCGAGCCCCTCGACTTACTCGATGCGGCCAGAGGACAAAGCCTTCGATGCCCTCTTTGCAGCAGTGGATGACCCACTGACAAGCTCATTCGATGAATACGTCAATGGAGATTTATTCGAAGATAGTGACAGCGACAAAGACAAGGGATTGATACCCGATGTATTCGAACTGTCAGACGAGCGAAACGGTCGATACTCGCCAATTGGGACCTCTATCAAGCGCGAGCAAGCGTCTCCACAACCATGGCGGAAAGGCCTATGGTCACTTCGACAGGATGAGCCTACTTCACCTCGACCTCATGTTGAAAAGCAGCGGTTTAAGACCCAATTTGCGAGGCATGCAAAGACCCTCCCGAAATCATTTGCATCTCGTATAAGCGTTCTGCACGCGGATATATCTAGACCTCAGAAGTCATCTGGCATCCCAAGTCCTCCTTCTCCCCAAGGATACCCTTCTTCTTCGTCTCCAAAAAAGAGCAGGGGCTTTATGGCAAGTCCAAGGACGGTCAGATATCGACAAAACCCATACGCGCGTCAAACTTTGGGTCGTACTGACAGCACTTCTCCCAGCCCTATGCGACCGAATAATAGCTATCTATCCGACATGTTTCAAGAACCATGGCAACACGAGTTCAAGAACTTCAGTCTTCAGACACATGAAGAGGTGCTTCCACTATCACCGCCACCATCAGGTAGACCAATACAGGAGTTCCAATCTGCTCATGCCGCGTCGCAAGCACAGATGCTTCAGAATGGCGCAATGATCTCGCAGGGATTGGGTATCATGAATGCCGGGCCCGGCAGGAACAATTATGGTACACACGGGACGATGACAAGTCCAGCTTTCTTACCATATGCGAACCAGTCGGCGTCACATTCAAACGAGCATGTACTACTGTCACCAAATCCGCCGAATCCAAATATGCCTGCATGGGCGCAGGACGCGTTTCAACCCCCATCGACGGATGACTATCATTATGAATTCACTTCAGAGATGCAACAACCGTGGTGGGCATCACCTCCCAACAGCGCAACGCATCCCCCTCCAGAGTATATGGATCAACCTATGGCCGCACCAACTCCTCAACGACCCGTCCAGCCGATGACCCATTCCCCCGGGTTTGAAAACGGTGGCCTTGGAATACAAGGCATCAGCTTTGGCGAACCACAACAGCACCAGATGTCAACGGTAGAAATGTCACATCCTGCGGATTATACACCCAATATGTCTTCGTCGGCCCCAGCGTTCTCACCAACACCCCACAATTTTGCGCCGCACGATCCTAACCTTCATACCACCCACACTCTTGACCTTCGTCACCCATCGTTCACTCAACATGATCCTTTTAATACGCCTTCTCGTCACCACTTCCCGGTCTCGCCATCCAGATCTCCTTCAACTTCGCCGACGAATACTTTGAGAGCCCGACGCCAACGTTCTCTGTCTCCTCAGAAGTCCCTGGAGAACCTCAAAACCCGAGGAATGCGCAATGCCACACCACATCACTCTGGTGTCTCCAAGACACCACGGACCCCTAAAACCCCCCGAACCCCTACAGGTGGATTCGGAGCCATTGACTTCGTCAACTTTACTCCAAAAGACAGTATGAAACTGCTCAGTGATGTCGCGCCCAGCGGTAGCAGCAAAACTCGAGCTAGACGGGAACAGGAAGCGAGGGACAGGAGGAGGAAGTTATCAGAGGCCGCCATTAAAGCAGTCAAGCAAGCCGGTGGGGATGTCGAATCACTCCAGGAGATCCTCGCGTGACCATTACCGGGTCCCCTGTCGTTGACTACTCTGTTAGCTGGGGACCACAACGCGTCCGAAATCATCCAGAATCTCAATCGGGAACATAAGACAACCTAGGTCTTTTCGGGATCCCTTAATTTTTGTTTTCTTTGCTCTTCAAGAGATATCCAAAGCGCATGGTACGGGTTCGATTTTAGCAGATTGTCCAGGTATACGATTGGCCTCTCTCGGGATTGGGATGTACAGCTGCAGTTCTTCTCTGTCCTTCTACTACTACTCATCATTTGCATTTTCTGCGCATCTAGTATATTTCCCTTCACATATGGTTCTTCCTCCCCTCGCCACACTGCTCTACTATATAGACCACACCATATATACCGATCACTATATTATTCTCTGGCAGAATAGCGGGCAGGAAATTCATAATTTTTTGTTTATGATAATATAATCCTCAACAAATACTACTACTACTACTACTACTACTACTACTACTACTACTCCTACTATTACTACTATTACTTTTTTCTTATTTACCTATCACGTTCTCCAAATTATGAGTGGAAAATGGTTCGCATAAGCCAGAGTTGAACTATTGTTACTGCATGCGATCTATCTTTGTTCCCATTTTCCCAATCCCAATCTATTTCCCAGCCACCTCGCGGAATGCGACTTGATCCCCTTTCCGGGGACCTCAACTCACCTCAACCTCAACCTCAACTTCTCTGACTTCTCTGACTTCTACTTTGTAGTAATTACTGTACAGTACAGTTACAAAAACGTCACGCATCTTGTCTCGAGATTATTGTCTCTCATTCAAAGAGAACGGGTTAAAGCCAAAAAAAATCCCCCCAAAAAATGTAGTTTTTCTCTTCATTTGTTTTCTGCTTTTCATTTCTCCGCGGTATGTATTCACTACAACGTTACAACGAACTTGGGTGGTGTTCTGTTTGTTCGATGCGGCGCTTGACTGGGATGCTGCTGCTGTACTCACTTACTTTACTACGGACAGGTAGGTAGTAGGTAGGAGGTAGATCGGCGACGCCGATGACGCCCGAGGGGTCCCGACGGAATTTGCCGGTGAGGTAAGTAACTAAGGTAACTACGTACTACGGTATGATCGTAGGGTAGGCACGTACAGAGCCAGCCAGCGGGGGTGAGTCCTGCTCGGTCGATTGGTCGGCTAGTAGGGAACAAACAAACAAACAAACAATCAACCAATCCCCTTCCCTTGCAAGGTCCTCCTGACAGGTTCGATCGACCGATAGATAGCCTCTTTCCCATTGTTGCCGTACCCATACAAACAACCTCCATTAGAAGGAGGGAATAAAGAAGAAATAAAGACTCACACCATTGCCAAGGAGGGAGATGGGGACTATCGTTGATCAACTGTACCGGCAGATGACTGATGATGATGATGATGCTGATGGTGGTGAGTGGGTTGTTGCTATACCGTTTATTTCCTCGGTGGCCGTGGTTCCGGATCGCTGGGGTGGATTGTCGGTGGTAGATCTCTTGCCAAGGCTTTGTCGATTGGTTGGAAGGGTGAAAGAAAACTGTGGGGTGAGGGTTGCGATAAAATGGATACGTCGTAGACACTACGTACTACGGTAGTAAAGGGAGCGAGGGAGGAGGGAAAGAAGGGATCGGTGTCAGGACTCGCTTGCTTGTTGTACTATGTAGTACGTAGTGATCTGCCTAGAGATGTTGTGTACCATGGCCTACTACAGTACACTGAGCAGCGATTCGCAAAAGATAGTAAAAAATCCACATCGGCCGTTTGAAGTTGTGGCTAAAGAGCAGGCTAGCTTGTTGGTTGAGTCTTTCACAGACGGCGATGCCGAGGGTACAGAGAGGATGGGCGGACTGGATAGATGATGCGACGACTCGGATGGAAGGATAGGAGGAGGGGTGGGGTTGGTAGTCTCCCCTTCCCGCGCTATACTAATTCCGGGGAAATCTTTGCGATGCTCATTTACTGCCATTTGTGGTAAGGTCGAGGTGAGATACAGAAAGTCCGAAGAAGAGAACAAAGAATCTCTTTATCTGTATCGTGTTCCAGAATTTGTATCATGGCCGGTGCGACTTTGTGGTTTCCTAGACAGCGCTCGGGCTTTCTTGAGTCTCACGATAAGCAATGTACCTGTCGTCGTGGACTTCGTTCGGCCCAGGTACGATTGATTGATGAGCTGATAATCTAGATGGAGAAAGAGATCTACGTCAGGGATTCGCGTCTCTGTAGAGGGACCACGGGATCGTAGATCATTGCATTAGCTTGCATTGGCTTGAACGGTACGAGCCAAACTATCTCCGATGACCAGGGAGGGCGATGGGACGGGATGACGGACGGCGCCTTTCCAGCTTGCGAGGGGGAGGAGAAGAGTGTGGTTCCTGCATGACATAGGCGCATTGGAGGCTTGATCTGTGTTGGTCCCGCAGCGGCTGATGCTCAAGGGTGAGTTGTGGATGCTCCGTGGGGATTCCATCTGAGTCTGCGATTTCAAATAGGTATGCGCTTCAAGCACCACTGACTCTAGAGGGATGGATCGCTGGCTCTTGTGCCCGCAAGGCCATTGCGGGGACATCTCTAGCTATCAATTGAAGGCCAAGATGCTTTGATTTGGTTTACTGAGCGTTTGTCCGTGCGATATTCTTCCCTACGCGAAATGATTCTTCTGTAGACGAGAGCTCTCATGTGTATCTTTGGACAAGACAAACTGCGGTCCAGGCTTTGAGCCTTGGCACTGAGTATAAGGTGATTGTCAATTGAGATATTAAATTTGTACGTGAGATAAAGCCACGATAAGGCCACAGTGAACAAGGGAGAGGAAAGTTCGAACCGGTCAGGAATTTGAACTATGCCCCATTGGTCTTTGTGAGAGAAAGTCTGGCTGGGTTTTAGTAGGAGAACACGATTCATTATCCCCTTGTCGATAGAGAAGTCGGGCGACGGCTGTGGTGATTGGAAGGGTAATGAACCGAAGTATCAGCGAACTTGCAGCTAGCAGAAGCCCTATCGCTACCCGAACCTAAGATAATGAATGACCTTGCATAAGACCAGCGCGGCCGATGGATCCGAGAATAGTAGTATCGGGCTTGATAAAAACCAACAAAGAAACTGTCTACCATAGCGCCGTACCACCTGCTAAGAGAGCACTGGATTCAACATCGAACGTAGGTCCATCAAAGAGGGTCATCCCGTAGTATCGAGCCGTGACATCGCTACTACCTGGTCTATACCTCTGGCGGGTCTAGACACCTGACAGATCAAGATGCCCTGCTAATCGTAGCCCGAATATGTTCCGTAGAGACTTGATGCTTCTTCAAGTAAAGCACAGACAACAAAGGACAGCGTTCATGGAAGGATACGACTCTGCATAAATCTTCGGACATCCGAGAGAAGGAAGGTGAACGGCGCCTCTGTTGGTTAGGACGACATGTACTATATCGTATACTGCCAACCGAACCCATTTCGATCCATATTGGATTGCAAGAGGCGCCCTAGAAGGAAAGGCGGCCATCTCTGTTGCCAAGGGTCGCCAGGATGCCAGGGCAGTGAAAGGGATTTGACATCCATGACCTACAAATGATCGTGGTGAGCCCAACGTGGGTTGTAACATTGATATATTCCTGGAGGTTGCTGGATCGGTTCTATGAACCAGAAGGATGCGAGGGATACGAATAGCCCATGTGAGGTTTGGATCCCGTCCAGAAAATCCGACGTTTGGCCAGAAGTCAGCAACTGAACCTGTACCAGTAGAGTAAGGTATTACAATTCAGCAGGCCGACCGACTGGACCGCTCGGCTTTAACTTCAAGAATCGAGCATTCCGCAACCAATTAGACCTGAGGAAAAGCCTATTATCATTGTCTTTTGACGGCGGTTGGACGACGCATCAAAAGCGGGTCCTTGTCTCGATCCTGCAACACCTTTCCCTGTGGAATAATATGACCACAGGGATAAGGCATATTGTCACCCAACCACAACCCCGGTGATTCCCAGTGATGCTCATGCCGGGGAACACTGTACAGGAGCCATCGACTGGGAGTCCATATAGTATGTACAGTATTCATCATGTCCGCCCTTGGCGAGGGAGCAAACCCTGTATCTCGGCTTAGATGATAAGCATAGTAATACATGATTTGATAGCCGCATGGATTCGAGATGTCTGGGGAGGTAGGTCCACAGGATGTTCTGCTGACATCTATCACTCAACACGTTGAGGGAGATAGAAGTGAAGGCCACCGACTTATGAGGTGTGCGAGCAGTTAACATTGTAGGCCAACTCAGTATGTCATCCGTCAACCTTGGGACTAGGTGTACGACCTCAGCTCTGATCCGACTCGTGATGGTCAGGAAGGCTACGTAGTGCTCGCGACGAACATAGATAGATCGGGATTTGAATCAATCTATCGCTTGATTGCGCCAGGAGTCCATGGCTCTGGTTGCCAGTCTTCACCGGGCCCGCCTCGCCGCTGTCCTGGAGGACTTTTCTGTGGGTCAGACCCTCGCCTTTTCTCTGGACCATTAATGGCATCACGCACGCCTTGTTTCTCCTCAGGCTGTGTTTGTGAAACGAAGCCAGCAGGGTCTTTCGGAACGGTCGCAGGACCAGGTTGTGTCCGGGGTTTGTCGAGGAAGGAGGACTGGCTGGCCCATCGCTCGTCTGCCACTTTTGCAAGCTGTTTCATCTGCAATTGGCGTATGGTATCCGCCTGTTGTTCTTGTATTGACGGCGGATCTATGCGCGTATGCCGAAGCCATTGATGCCATTGCGCTATGTCACATTAACGTCGGATAGAGAAATGGACGTCAGTGTACCTACGTGACACTTGCACATCTGAATGATGTGCGCTGCGACTATATTTGACTATCCTCCTCATACGCTGAGCATTCAGCTGATCTTTAAATTCCCAGTAAGTATGTCCATGAAGATCCTGGCCTGAGAAATGTCAGATTTAGCCTCATAGGGCGGGTAGGCAGCCTGCAGCTGTGGCTGTTGTACATACCGACAAGGAATTGCTTTCTCCAGGGAAGCTTGAGAGCCTTCCATTTCAGCCAGGCGTTTCTGAGAACGCTCATTGTAACGCATGCAAAAGTCAATCAAAAGCTTTCCGCTAAATCGAGTGAACAGCTACAGCAAACATCACAAGAAATAGTCGTGATAGATCCAACGTCACAATTCTCCAATTTTCGAAACATCGTCACCGTCACTTCTTACACTTCAGTTTGGAGAAGGACTAAAGTCATACGTGGGGAAGCATTCCAAGCGGGTAGTTTAGGTGCTCAAACAAATGCACAGCCAACATTCCTGCCACTCCCAACTATCGCTTACATGATATAACTGTCCTGCTCCTATGTAATATAGATCCAAAGCGCATGCAGAGGCCACTTCATCTCCGTGGTCAATTTCAACTGACTGCTTCGAGTCTTTCATCGCATCTTATACAGTGTCTTGTATCACCTAACTTGCGCTTCGACGGGTAGCTACTTGCTTTATCGTACAACATTACCCCTGGACTTCTGGAGGACGTTTGCCCACCATGGCGTCCGTTTCATCGTTAGACAAAGACCTACGCCAGATGCGCCTTGATAAATACACTCCCAGAGCAGCTAATGAGGTGCGCGCATGGATAGAGGACGTCCTTGGAGAGAGATTGCAAGGCGGGGATCTCCTCGAGGCACTGAAGGATGGAGTTGCGCTGTGCAAGTCAGTGAAAACCCACCATACCGCTTTTAAGTCTATGTGCTGATCATTCTTCGTAGACTGATAAACTTGGCGGTCTCTCCCGGTGTGAAATACAAGCAGTCGGCGATGCCTTTTGTGCAGATGGAGAACATCTCACATTTCCTCCGCGCCTGTCAGATGCCACCATTAAGCCTACCGCCACATGACGTCTTTCTGACCGTCGACTTGTATGAGGGGAAGGACCCGGCGCAGGTTCTGCAATGTATCGGCGCTTTCAGCCGAAGAGCTAACGTCGTCAATCCATCGGCATTTCCGAGATCACTTGGGGCTAAAAGCAAAGGGGGCGTGATGACCCCCCAGGGTACAGGGCCTAGTAGCCCCATTGGAGGAGCCGTATTCCCACCAAATCGTGAAAGAGGAACGAGCAATGCCAGTAATGGAAGTAGCACCACCTGGAACCCGTTGGCGAAAGGCTCTTATGCATCTGGGAGGATGAGCCCTACGAAACCAGGTGCCACTTCTCCCACTGGTGTGAGTAGTTGGAGCAGGAAGAATGATGAAGGTTCAACCTCCCCTGCATGGAATATCCATCAATATGGCTATATGGGTGGTGCAAGTCAGGGCAATATGGGCGTCACATTTGGTGCACGAAGGCAGATTACTTCAGCAGCGCCACCAGTGCCAAGCCTGGCGGAGAAAGAACGGAAGCGAAAGGAAGAGGCGGCAGAAGCAGAACGTCTGAGAAGAGAAGCCGAGGAAGTCGAGAATAGACGTCGTATCGAACGAGAACAGGAAGAAGAGCAGGAGAGAGCAGAAGAGGAACGGAGATGGGCCGAGGAAACAGCACGTCAACGTGAAAAAGAGCGCCATGAAGCGGAAGAGGAGAAGAGACGCTGGGAGGAGGAGCAACGACGATGGAAGGAAGAGGAAGAGATTAGGGAACGTGAAGAGAAAGAGATCGCGGCACATCTTTATCAGGGGGATTCACGCCCGCGTGACCTGAGCCACGGTCGCCTGAATGGACAATTCTTGAGTCAGTATCAGGCTGAGCATGGGACGAAATCGCGAGGTGCTAGCAATGAGTATTCCGCTCAAAATTCCGAGGCTGATCGGATTCGAGAGCTGGAACGCCAACTCGAGGAAGCGAAAGAACGAGAGCGCGACTACGAGCGGGAGCGACAAGAGCGTATGGCAGCGAGATCGAGAGGGACAAGGTCACGTTCTAGACCGCGGCCAGTTGATGACGATGAAAAGCGCAATCGCTCAAGAAGCAGAAGTAGGCATGCGGCCGCAAGACAGGAAGCTCCACAAGGTGCATGGCAAGAAGACGAACGTCAATATCTTCAACAAGAATGGCAAAATAATCACCAAGATGTCTCTCCTCCAGCACTTCCAACGCGAAGTCCCCAACCTCCTCAACCACCGCCCCGGTCTGCAGACCCTGTTTTCGTCAAGAAAAACAATACTGGACCTTCCTCCAGACCTCTCCCTGACCCAACAAGATATCAGCAAGCACCAGCTCCGACTCCAGCTCAGGCAGCTGCACCCAGCGATCCCTACGCCTCACGTACCGATCGCTACCTGGAAACCAACCCCGCCCCGCTATCCCCTCCTCCTGCATCACATCGTCCGGCCGATTACTCTTCCACCGCCGAAATCGACGCCGAAAACTCTCGCCGCATCGCATCGCAACAGCGCACCAAAGCCGGTGGCTGGGCTTCCAAGTCGCTCCTCGAACGCGAAATGGAACGCGAACGTGAGCGTCAACGAGAATGGGAGGAAAGCCAGAAACAGACGGAGCTGGCGTCGCGGGACCTCGGTGAAGGTTCGAGGCCCGGCCAGAGCTGGGATGTCAATCAGTACGGTTTCACTGGAGGCGATAGCCAGAATAAAGGTGGCTCTGGGCTTGGCTTTGGCACCGCGAGAAGGCAGATAATTGGACCTCGACCCCCGCGTTGAAAACCCCAACACGAGGAAGGAAAAAAATGAAGATTTCACTTAGTTACTGACTCACACCAAACGTAGTTAGCTAAGTATGAGTCCTGCACATGGCGGTTGCATTGCTGTACATAGTTCACTCCTTTTTGCAAAACTTGTCGAAGAGGGAAAGCAAAAGGGGCTTGCACGGTGCAGTGCAGTGTAGTGCAGGGCTATTATGCGATACCCCCCGGTTTAACGAGCCTTTATGATACAGTTGGAACGATGGACAGCCAAAAGAAAAAAGGAATCATTAAATAGCCAGCCCCCTTTTTGTAGTTTATCTAGTACATAGCTACCTTACGTACTATAACGTGCTCTCCTAGCTAGGTACCTACCTAGATACTCTGTATCGAATTGAGATTCCTACTCAAACAGATTGAAAATCCTCGTGCTTTTCAAAACGATCTCTTTCTGGGACATTAACTTGCTGGGGAGTAGCTAGCTAGCTAAGCTAAGCTGCCTGGCCTAACTGACAACATGTAGTCAAGCAAGCCATTTTCATCTTTTCAGAAACGCCTTTGTATATGCCACCGCGAGTGAATCTTCTCCCACCCGAAAAAAGGTTTCCTGAGTATTACCTTAATATTTGCCAGGGGGAAAAGAGAGGGTGCTAGCTAGCGAGGAGCAAATAGTCACAGCTTGCCATCAGATGGCGGTGACTCGTCTTCATGTATGTCCCTGTTCGCCTGAATGACCCATGTCCCAAAGAAAAAGGTCGCGTGATCCATGCACTTTTGCTGGGGAAAAGGATCAAGCAGCCCAGACGTCCTTTCCAACACCTTCGATCCAATGGCCTAGATCGTTGACACCAGTATCCCATTCCTTAAGTCTTTGTCTCATGCCTTCTATTTGACCTCTTTCTAAGACCTTGGGCTGAACCCAGTTTATTTTTGCTACTTCGGCGACTTGATCGATGGTACCTCGGAGCAGACCCAGGCTCAGTGCCTTCATGATCAAGTGTTCTATTTCATCAGGGCGAACCTTGGTTTCCTGACTGATCATCGCGAAAGTCATTGCGCGGTCATGTGGCGGGCGCTTGAAAACGGTTTCAGTGAGCGCCGCTAAACTGATCTTTTGATAGAGGAATTGTTGATGGGATGAGAGAAGTGGATCTTTCGATATGTTGTTAGACAGTACATCGTATGCGGCAAGGTCTCCTCGATTGAAAGCGAATAGCAGGTCTCTAAGCCAGGCATGAGAATGTGGCGATTTCAGCAAATCGAGGATGGGATGTAGAAGAAGTTCTCCAAAGTTGTAGATGGTGTCGGACACTAAAGCGGATATGGAGAGGTTATAAGCGAGCTCTGATTTGTATTCAGTCGACAGATCGTCGAGATCGATGCAAGCAAGGTAAAGTAGTGCATTGCGATAGTATGACGCAAAGGATGACTGTGCTTGATAGTAGTCGGCATTCACGCGGTAGAAGGCCGCATGCACAACCGTTTCGACCGAGTCGAAGGTATCAAGTATCCGTTCCGCAGTATCGAGGTCTTTGCGGGCGCCTGCGGAGTCAAGAAGTCGTAGTTTGACGCTGGCGACTTCTACCACTGCATAGACGTACGCATCCTGGGAGGCAGCTTTGTTGACTCTCTCTGCCAAGGATGTCAGGAAGGCGAGCCTCTCCTTGTCATCTGATGAGAAATATTAGCTTTGCACGAAGATCACTCAGGCCGAGCCAACCTTTGTTTTGCGTAGATGCGCTAAGACCTAGAGAGACCAGCTTCAGCTGATTTATCTTGTCGGCGAAGCTGAGGATGAAAGTCTGAAAGATAGGTAAACGTTGATGGGCGCTGGCATCATTGCGAAAGTATTCCAGAAGCGTCTCCGTAAGCTGGTGCCATAACTTTCTCTCCCAAAGATCTTCCAACGTTATGAAAACGTGCTGAAGGTCCTCAGGCGCTTGATCTCGTTGTTCAGCTAAGAATATGGGGATTGCCTCCGAATCCATCTCGGAGATCTGGATGTTCAGAGAAAAGGGTGTAAGAGATGTGAGGTTGAATTGAAATGGTTATGCGTCGGGAAGGAAGAGGTTGTGGATATGGTGAGATCAGGTTGGTTGTGAATAGGCTGTAGTGTTTGCGCATGCAATGCGGTAGAATAGCTTCATATTATGAGGCTCATAGCTCCAATCTCTATCAAGGGCATCTCCGAATTTATGCCAAGATTTCTCGAATTGTGTATCATGATTACGGTATACTTTGTAATAACACTCTTTAAACAACGTACTGTTTGTACCTACCTGGTAATGAGTATCTAGATACTTCTTCGGTCATTCGTCTTCTCTTATTTGATTAAATTCTCAAACGATAGTCATGTTAAAACATCTATCCAGTTCTATCCATTCGAAGATTTCTGTTGCTTGAGCTCCTCTCTCTTTTTCGGGGGTATGAGGGGTGAAAAAGATGTTGCGATGCTGATTGAGACGTGGTGACTATCACTTGTGGTACGCTCCCTGGCATAATGGATTGATAGATGCCTTCAATGTCAGCAACAAGCGACCTCGGTGTATGTTACTGAAATGTCGAGATACCTTGCTCATATCAAGCCAACTACGGTACGTTCCAGCCTTGTAGGGGATCCGGCGTGGCGGATGGGAGATCAACGCCACTGCGAGCAATGATCACCGTCGCTCGAAACGTCATAGTTAAGTGCGGGAAACAAGTTCTGGATGCCAACACATAGACATCATAACACATGAATTCTGCTTGTTATATATGAGAGGGCCCTAGAAATCTGTAATGGGATCATGTCGTTCTTCAGGTTTGTAGTATATGGTTAATTTAGGACTGTTGTTGCCGCCAGGATGATGCGAACTTTCTCTCGCCGTCAGGGCACTCAAACGAGCTCAAACAGTATCCCACCTCTGCCACCGCCGTCGCCTAATCAAACGTACGTTCGTGTTGCGCCTCTTGATGGAGGCCAGTACACCGAGCCAGCCGGTTCTTTTGTCTACCCGCCGGACAGCCACGACCCATATGCCGTCGTCACCGTTCCTTCGTTGCCCTTTATAATCGAACATCCTGGGACTACCCGGTTCAATCGTCATGGGGACTTTGCAAAGCCATGCAATATCCTTTTCGACCGGGGTTTGCGGTCGGACGTCTCTGCATATTCTCAGCCGGCGCGAACAGAGGTCGAACATCGGCAGCCAATCAGATCGCCTGATCCCTTGAGCAAGCAACTCTCTCGCGGGGGGCTTAGTGTGCAAGACATCGATTTGGTTGTGTTAAGCCACATGCACTGGTCTCATACCGGTGACGCTGCAGATTTGGTAGACCTTGGCCCGTTCTACTTGGTGGGACCAGGTGCAATCCCATCGTCCAAGGACATGATTCAGACGCAACCGCACAGAGTCGATTCGAGTGTATTGCTCCCACGGCATAGGACGATACAGTTGCCATTTCCCGGATCGAAAGGCGCTTACTCGAGCGATGCAACCAAAGAAGGCGCTTTGAAGATGGAATGGCAGCTCCTCGGTCCCTTTCTAGCTACCGTGGATCTTTTCAACGATGGCTCGGTATATGCAGTAGACCTACCAGGCCATACTCAGGGTCACATCGGTCTGCTCTGTAGATGTTCCCCAAGCCGATGGGCGTTACTGGCTGGAGATGTCGTCCACGATAGTCGATTGCTGAACGGCGAGCGAGCAATCGCAACCTGGAAGGACAAATCTGGGCGGGAGACTAGCATTCACGATGATCAACGGCTCACAGAAGACACTCTTAGCAGAATCAGGATGCTAATAGAGGGGGAGAGGCTTGGGGGCTACCAGATTGAAGTCATATTGTCTCATGACATGAACTGGGTGCTGTCACATCTCCAAAATTTTTGGCCAAGTTGTCTATTTCACAATAACAACGGCTCCTCATCTTAAGTCGCTCGCAGGATGAAATGATCATCGATGACAAATGTCATATTGTTACACACCGAGGCTTCGAACTACACCCCAATCCTGAGATGAGTTGACGACACCGCGCACAATTGTTCAGATTGACTTACCTCGGTATCGATCTTCGATAGAGAAGTTCGTGCCGACATCGAAGAGTCTTTTGCGCATTCAGAGGACGGGGACTCCTGCATGTGCCAAAAAATAAGCAGGACGTTTTGCATTGGAACCTCGGTATCTATGCACATCACGGTGTTGGCGGATGGAGAGTGCAGCTGTAGCTGTCCATGCCTCTTCAAAATATCGGAACCGTCCTACCGTGGCCGGAATTCATCCGAAGGAAGCATATCTGAATACTTGATTCGGATACTCATAAGTGGGTGATCATGACAGGCGCGACATTTTCACATGACAAACGGTACCTTCATACTTACATAACACTATCTCGCATGTCATTCCCGCCCTGGAACTATGTGTAGAAAGATACCTAGGCTTCAGCTGCTTGTGAATGGCTGATTAATTCAAATCGAAGCAACCATCATGACCAATTGGTACCCCTGAAAGGGCAAGTTGTTGTATGATCCTCCTTGACTTTCCTATTCAGGACCTCACCATAAATGCGACACGATAGTATCTGCATATTTAACCCTCTTCGTATTCTGCAACTGCTCTCATCTCCTTTTGAAAGCCTTACCTATTCACATCTTTCCAGGTCATACGTTGTACATCTCTGTTACAAGACTATACAAACTGTAGAGTCCTTCCTCGGAACCATGAACAAACAATCCCTCTCCAGACGGCTTGCGATCAATCGTTTCAATCAATTGTGGGGTCGTGCGGTCTCCGCGGCTGGATTCGACCATAACACCGCAAAGCAACAGTCAGACTCCCGTGAGCACATGGAGCCAGAACTTATTTCTGGGCTGCGTGGAGACGAATCCAGCCAGGGCGCCACCACAGTAACAGAGGCTGAGAAGGATGGAGATGAGCAATACGCCGCAGAGGATCCTGAAGCCACGAGAAACATGGAAATCGTTCGCCGTATGTACGCACGCCCCCAGTGATTAGAGGACATTTGGATTTAACATGCCGACAGACCTTCTCAAGGACCATGGCGAGACCACAGCCGATCATCTCCTGCTCGATCTGCAGGCCTTTCGCATTCAGGCTGAAGGTGTCTGGAAGCAGTGGCGGCAAACCCTGTTGGGTGCTATCTTGCAGCACGATGGGAACGAGATGATTGAGCACGCAAGACTCAATCTCTGCCAGCATAGGCATCGAGTCCAGGTCTTCCAGGAATACGAGATACGTATCTTCAATTTGTGGAAAGCCGGCCACATCAAATTGAAAGAGGAGACCTTGGCTCTCTATCAGGAATGCCACAATGTGATGAAGAACAGGCACCACCAAGAGCTGAAACGAAATCTTGACGAGATTAGAAAGGAGCTGCATGAGATTGCATACTATCTCAAAAAGAATTGGGACGGCGAGCTTCCTGGTACTCTCCAACCCACGACCATGTTCGACCTGTCGGCAGCCAACACACCCATTCTCAAAGGTAAAGAGAGAGCCTGCGGTATACCATCACAACCTGTAAACACTATTGGGGGCCCCATTTTGACAATTATTCGACGGGATTGAGACGGTTCGATAATACCGCTGCTAGTAAATATGATGACAACATGACCAGCCTGTCCCTACATTCCTGTCTTTTCCTTCAGAGCTTCAATCTTCTTGCTCGCGTCACTCTTTCCCATTGATGAAGGGGCATCCTCTCCTGCCTCTTTTGCCATTACTGCAATATACCCCATTTGCTTGCTCGTAGCCTGATCATCCCCTGTTGTCCACGTATTGGGATCTTGAATTGCCTCACTGGGCTTGCTATCGTTTCCCTGTGTGCTGCTTCCCATGTTTTTTAACGCATCGATCTTCTGAGAAGCCTCGCCTTTGTTTAAATCTTTGGGATTAAGAGTGACACCTTTGTCAGAGGCAAGAGTTGCAAGGAAGGATTTCTGTTTCTCAGTCGGCGCTATTTTAAAATTAGTGTAAGTAGTACTTCGGAATGTGGATAGCAAATCACCATCATCGCCGGTGGTCCAGGCCTGGGGTTCATCGAGTCTTGACATTCTGTTCTTTTCATCTGCCCTTCAGAAGATAGGTGTAATGCACAGTAATGAAAGTCGTGAGGTGAAGACGACAAATATCTTGGGGTTACATAGATTGTCTGCTTTATGACTCAACTGTAACAGATCTGCGTCTATGCAAGGGAAGTCGATGATGCGCACTTTTTGGCTTATCAGCTTATCAGAACGCGGATTGACGCGAAAATCCCGTGATCAGATGTAATCTAATCTAGATTCGTTCCTCCCTCAAGCGTACATCTGCTTATGAAACAACAGAAGGAGTGTATATCCGTGTAAACAACATCGAGGTTGCACGAATTAAGTCCTCAAGGAGCCATGGTTTCTAGAACGAAGCTAGGTATTCACACGATATGCCCCTCCAGCTGTAGTTTGCCATAATGCCATCCCATGTAAGCTACATCGCAATCTTTCATTTTCCCCCTCTGATCTAGTGCAGCATCCTTCTCCTTACCGTTTCCTTCCCAAATCCTCTGCCGCAAGCTCAAGTCAGAAGCATGGCGGACTGCCGAGTCCCTCTCATTTCTCTACTCCGAGTCAAGTCATATCGTCAATTAGTGCTACGAAAGCTCGAGATCTACCGAACCCTTGGTTCGCTGCCACACCAAGTGCACGTCCCTCGCGGCCAGTTCACGATGGCATTGAGGATAGCGGGTCCTCATCACCGCCACAGCCGTCGCAGCCAATGTACACAACTGCTGTTGTAACAGGGAGAGATCGGCTCGAAGATGACGAACGGCTGTCACCAACTCTAAGACCAGAAGACGCCCTCGGCGACGACTTCGATGATCTAATCGAACACTATGCGAGGCAGCAGAAGAGTAGAGCCTCAGCAGTAGGGTCGTCTGCAGCTGGCTACCCGTTGGATGCACCGAGTACGCCGTATCCGAGGAAAAGACGCAGACTTGGAGCAGCCGAGAGCGACGACGTCATCTCTGTATCCTCTTCGTTATCCGCAGCGAACTCGCCAGTCTCATCACAGGTATCTGATCGATCTGCTGATCACAGTACTCTGCAAGTTCATGATACGAACACTAGAGCGATGGCATTCGACTGCGACGATGTTGAATTCATACAATCACGACCGCCCTCCACAGACAGAGTGAGATTTAGCCACTTCCAGCCTGTGGATGTTGCAACTCCATATACGCCATCTACATCTATCACAAAACCGTCCTTCATTCGGCCACCAGTACCATCGCGACCTCAGGATCCGTCAATACTGGGCGGCAGCCCGAATTTACTTCCAGACGCATTCTCTCCTTCCAAGAAAAGAGGTCGTGGGAGAGAGTATGCATCAGGCGGTATGGCACAAACCATGGTAGGTTGGATCCTCGCAATGGGGCAAGAGGGACAGCAGACTAGACTAGTGAACCAATCGGAGCAGCAAGGGAAGTCGCTAGCCAAACAAGAATATGATAGGATAATACATATCACAGAGCTCCAACATGATGAGAATGACAGGGCTACAGTCTTGAGAGATGCAGACGGCCTCTTATATCTCCTCGCCGAGGCACCAAGCAACATGCCCAGTGCTAGAAGATCATGGCAAGTCAGCACTGGGACCCGGGTAGGAATAAGGAAAGGACCCCTCTGTTGGAGACTGGAAATTGAGGGTATGGGGAAACCTAGTGAGTCTGGGCATAGTGATATGATGGTCAGTGCTTTATGGGACGTTGACCCCTGAGGGACAAGCCATTCGACAGCTGTAGCTTCCAAAGAGATACTCAATATTAGCTTACTGGATTCAGTCACAACATCTACATCATTCTTATAATCTACCACGTAGCAGTAATCATGCATTGTTTGTGACGAGCCTGTGAAAACGGATCGTATGTGTACGGTAGTAATTGTAGGTAGTATTACCATGGTAGTACTACGGTACGGAATACATAATAGCGAAATGTGGGGAATTGTGGTGGTAGACGTGTAATTGGTATCGCGAAACGCGTCTTCCCAGCCCTCGCGTCCCACATGAACCTCTTATGCCGGGCTCGTCACTTACACTACCTACATACGTAGATAATCCTCAGTACATTGTCCCTCACGGATACTCACTATGATATAACATCAGATTCAGATCCTCTTCTAGATGCGAAGGAATCTAATCGGTATTGCCTAGAGATATACACGGCCAACCATGTCATCACCGGACCCGCAATCTTCCTCGGCGCCATCGCGTGCGCAATCACCCTCTTCCACCATTCTCACCCCAGGGGCGAAGGTGCGAGCTCTGCTGGCCCAATTCGATAGCGATTCAGATGGTGTCAAAGACAAATCAACCAATACCCGTGCAAAACCTTCATCGCCTATACGAACAACGCGAAGTCCAATCGAGTCGAAACCAGATGATGACAGTGACGGGGAAGATGATGATTTGCCTATCCGTCCCCGTGGACGCGTGGCAGGTCGAATGCGAGAAAATGAGCATGGTTCTGAACAACAAGACTCGACGGCACATGATGAACCATCGGCAGCTTATCAGCGCATAAAGAGGCAGTTTCTGCAACGTCATTTGTCCAACAAGGTTGAAGCTGAGAAGGCAATTGCCCATGCAGACGCGATGTTGACGGCATCGGGAGAAAGTCTGCTCAAGAGAAAGTCAAGTGCTGCAATTGTACTGACCCCAGGTTCTGCACGTTCGAGATCGGTCTCTCCGCTCTTCTTTCCCTCACCTTCCCCGTCGAAACGAGCAAGAATCTCAAGGTCGCCTTCACATATTGCAGACGGCTCCTTTTCGGATACAGACTCAGATGACGGTCACGTAAAGAAGCCAAACCCCCGTTTCATGGCGCTTGTCGAAAAGCAGCGGCGAAAAAGGCTAGAACAGGAGGCAGCAGAAGCCAAGAAGAAAGCGGATAAAATGCTACGGACTGGAGCCGACAACAGACGACAGCGAGGATCTTCACCGGCAGATCTTTCCGAAGAAGAGTCCGAAAGTGACGAGAATGGAGCTGGCCGAAAGCTCACCCAACATGCTCGTCCAACTCGGAAGGCGAGCAAAAAGGCATTAGAAGAAATGCACAGGGAGACGCAGCGAATGAGCAGGAACATGCAGTTAGCACATCAGGCGCAAACGAAAAAAAAGATAACCAAGGAGAGCCTGCTTGCAAAGTTCAACTTCGCCCTTCCTGTGGCCACGAAAGAGGTCGCTTCCTCTACGACATCTAGCTCTGCACCAAACTCGGATGGTGAATTGGATAATGCTCGTGCCACCCCACCGACAAGCCCTTTGGGAGGTGCGGAAGAAGAAAGGATAACAGAGGCTCCACCCTCACTTTCAAAAACCATTGCAGAGCCAGTTCCTGCGGCTTTTGTAGGGGAGGCAGACGTTAGTATCTTGGCCTTGCATGACAGCAGAAGGCCCCAGCAACCTGTTATCGATAAAGGTAAAGCTAAAGCCGTCGAAGCCATCGAAAATATAGAGCGACCGCTCGTCGAAGTGCAAAATAAGAGAAAACGTCGGCAATTACGTCTCCCTCTTTCTCGTGACGCCATAGGTTCGTATCATGCGGAGCTGTCAGATGACGATCTTGAGATACTTCCCGCAGTACCTGGGGTGAAGAAGCTTGCTGTTTTTGATAAATTGCCCACGAAGAAGGCGCGTGAGGCACCGTCACATTTGATTCTTCGCTCCCTTGCACACATCACATCGCCTGGCAAACAAGGCAACGGCAAGCGGCCGACAATGACTGCACCTCAGATGGCAGCTGCACTTCGCAAGCAAGCACGGTTGCAAGCAGCACAAGAGCGAAGCGAAAAGATTGCTGAGCTGAAGGCTAAAGGTGTATACGTTCAGAGTGCAGAAGAGCGAGAGAAAGAGCAACAAGAAGTAGAGGACCTAGTTGAGAAGGCCCGCCAAGAGGCCGCCGAAATCCAGAAACGTGAGGAGAGAAGAGCAAAGAAGGATGGAACATTTCAAGACGACGGACTTGATGATGATGATGATGACGATGAATATGACGGAAGAAGTTATGGCGAGGAAGCCGATCAAATTTCAGGCTCAGACGAAGAGCAAGACGACGACGCAGAGAACTCGGGAGGAGATCCTGAAGGTGATGGGGAAGAAGGAAACGAAGAAGGGATGCTGGACGATGAAGCATCGGAAATTGGTTCGGAAGATGGTGAAGAGCTTATATCCAATGTTGATGAAGCCGAAGTACATCGTCAGACTTTCCCAGAAGAAGACACAGCAACCGCCGTTCCAGTACAAGCAGGCAGGAAAAGAAGAATGCGGAGAACTCTTGCAGACAGCGACGAGGAGGAAGAAGAAGAAGAAGCCACTCAACTCACAAGAGGTCAACACGCAGATGATGTGATCATGATGACCCCAACACCTCAAAGGCACGATATTGCTGACGAGGGATCACCCAGGTCCCTTCCAAGGGCAACTACCAAAACACCGCAGTCCATCATTCGCTCTGCAAGAAAAGTGATACCCGGCCTTCCTCTTTCAGACGATATGCCTATTGGCCTCACCCAGGCATTTGCTGCAACCATGGCAGACAGCCAATCTCAGCGCAGCACAGAAGTGCAGGAGCAGGATTCACTTGAGATGATACGGGATCTTCCTGAGCCAGAGTTCCCCGTCTCATTGGAAAGGTTGAATTCCGTAGATATGGTCACGGACAGTCAGCCGGCATCTCAGACACAGCCTCTTGGCCTAAAACTCAGCTTCACTCAATCACAGGATCCAAGTCAAATTGTGGAACAGTCCCCACTGCGTGTATCGGCTACGCAGTATTCAGAAGTACCTGAGCCAACGCAAGATGCTGGTTATATTCTGTCTCCATTCCAAGAAAAGCGGTTTGACACGCCTGCCTTACCTCATTCCACCATCGACACTGTTATACTTCCTAAGGATGACTCACCGTTGGTGCAACGAAGAGGTAAACTCCATCGAAGACTCGGAATGACGGCAGCTACAGAATCTGATGAGGAAGAGCTTCTGGTTGGGGGACGCCAGAAGACGTCAGCCTTTGACATTATACGCCAAGGCGCTCGGCAAAAACAACGTCAGGAAGCTTTTGACAAATCTAGATCAGAGGCGAAAGGACACTTCGATGAAGCAGCTGAGGAGTCGGAGGATGAGTATGCTGGCCTTGGTGGCGCAAGCGATGACGAAGAAGGGCAAGAAAATGAAGAAGATAGAAAGATGATCAACGATGCGAACAACGAGAAGGTTAATGAAAGGGAGTTGGCTGCTCTCTACGCGTAAGTTACAAGTTGCCCCAAATTTACTATTTACTGTATCTGACCCATTTCTAGGGATAAGGAGCGTGCCGAAGACTCTGCCGCAGTATCCAAATTGCTAGAAGACATAACAACAGGTCGTCTGCGAAGAAAGCGTGGAGCTGGTGGCTTTGATGACCTAGATCTGTCGGATGAGGAATCAGTCGACGCTCGCCGCCGCGAAACTAAACGACGAGAGTTTGCAAAGATGAGACGTGAGCTGCTGCTGAAAAGTGATGATCGTATCGGTAAGATCGCCGATGACCCAAGAAAATTAGCCTTCTTGAAGGCTATTGAGGACCGTGATGATGAAAACGACATGGATCTTGATCTAGAATATCATGACGAGAGCGTCGAGGCATCTTCACAGTCTCAGATGCAGCGCGCTGCTTCGAACGAAGAGCGAACCGCTGATGCGAGCCTCGAAGTTGGTGTTGCCGAAAGCAACAAGCTTGAGACAAGCGAAAAGCGAGCTCTGCAACCTTCGCGAGCTGCAGACTTAAATCGAAAACCTACAGCCACCTATCCTCGTCGTAAATCAGCCTCTGGCCGTCGCCCACACACGTTGGCTGAGATTCGCGAATCTGTCTCTTTTCTGATCGAAGATCCTGTGGATACACGCACTCCCAGCGCTTCTGATTCCGAATCAGACACAGAAGCCCACCAGGATTTGGACCAAGCTGCAGCAGATGCGCTCATGGATGAACTTGACCGTGACAACGAAGAAGACGAAGATGAGGACATGGATGACTTCATTGTTCAGGACGAAGAACCCATTGGTGATCGTAGTATCTTCAAAAAGCCTGCCATTCCTGCATCTCGGGCACCTTTTTCACAGAGGCGAACTCAAACCCGCGGTCCAGTGGTCGACCGTCTTTCTCTTCTGCGCCAATCGTCCTCTTCTTCTTCGGGCAGTGTCTCCAACGGTGGTAAGATGGCGTTTATGGCCTCGTCCTCAGCTGGTACTTCCTTCAAAGTGCCTTCGCTCCTTCGGCGTGCTACGACGAACTCATCTTTCAGCAACTCCGATATTCACGTCAGCGCTACAGGTGTAACTACGTCGACAGAGCGTGGAGCAGCTGGGTCTGACAGGGAAATGATTCGAAAGACATCAGGGGGCCAGAAGAGCAGTGTGGGATATTATAAGACTAGTCGTGCACAGCAGCGAGAGGAGGCTATGAGGAACAGGTTAGAGGAGAAGAAGGGTACCAAAGGAGGTGTTAGGAAAAGGGTCGGTGGTGGCTTGCTAGGTAGTCTCGTTACGAGGAACGCTTGGGAATGAAGGTAGGCATTGTTTTGTTCATCGGCATGCCTTATTCTGGGTCGTGTCTTGGGGTCATAGCGACGGCTCCAAGGTCAGGAATCGGTGTTTACTGGGTGTTGGTTGTCTGCATATTGTTACCCTCGGCAGCACTTTTGGATTCAAATCTCGGGAGGTTGCGATGCCATAAGCGTTACCCCCCACCTATTATGTTACCCTTCTGATATCTGACTTCTTCCTGATTGCCGGCAGTGCTCCTCGTACTCAATCTCGGTGCTTCGAAGAGATTGTAAACATCTCGTCCGTAGAGGTACTCATCAAACGTCATGGTCACTCACTCACTCGGAGAAACCGACCGCGGAGATGGCGAACGGACAACCCCGCGGCTTCATTTATTATCGCTTGACGTGAGTAAAACTGTAGCAGTGCAACAGTCACTCAACATCCAACAAGCTTCTATATTATTATTATTTTCTTTCCGTTGAGTCCTTTCCTAATAGTACAGTATGGTCAGAGGCATAATCTGAACGAAGGCTTGGTCACTCGGTATCAACAGTATTCTTAACGCTCGAGGACGGGTGAAAAGAAATTACTGTATCACCCTCCAAATCTTGACCTCACACGGAGGGGGTTAGGGAGTGTGGAAAAGATATCTATCGTAATCAGCCTGGGACTGTGCACCTAGCAATAGCAATAGCAACAGCAACAGCATTGTTTCTTGTCCAATCCATCATGGCTCCCCGGACATACTTCCACCACAACCTCTCAACCCTGCGCCGCCGCCCCCTCTCCGAGATCTCCGGCTCCCTCGGCGACCTCGGCACATTCCTCCCGATCTTAATCTCGCTCTCGACGCACCACCAGATCGCGCTGTCAACAACACTGATCTTCACGGGCGTCTACAACATCCTGACGGGCCTATTTTTCGGGATTCCGTTGCCGGTGCAGCCGATGAAAGCGATTGCCGCGGTCGCTTTGGTAAGGGATCTGGAAGCGGGGGATGTTGCGGCCGCGGGGATCTTTGTGAGTGTGTGTGTTGGGGTCTTTGCGGCGACGGGGTTGTTGAGGTGGTTTAATGAGTGGATTCCCGTACCCGTGGTGAAGGGGATTCAGGTTGGGGCTGGGTTGAGTTTGTGTATGGCGGGGGGGAAGGCGATCTTGGAGCTGGATGGATGGGTAAATCCGATTTGGGCGGATAATTGGATCTGGGCGGTCGTCGCGTTTTTGTTTCTTCTTGTGGTGTCGGCAGGAGGGAGTGATTCTCGCGACCGGTCACATCTATGGGCCAAAGTACCATATGCACTAATCGTGTTTGTGGTCGGCTTATTGTTCGCGGGGGTAAGAGTGGCTACGGAAGCACATACCAAATCCCCTGGATTTCACATCTGGCGTCCGCACGTCAACATCCCCAAGGGACCGAACTGGGCCGATGGCATCATTTCCGCCGGAATCGGCCAGTTACCTCTCACAACCCTCAACTCCGTCATTGCCGTCGTCCAACTCGCATCCGACCTCCTCCCAGACACCTCAACCCCCACAGTGACGACCGTCGGTCTCAGCGTCGCCGCCATGAACCTCGTCGGCTGCTGGTTCGGCGCGATGCCCACCTGCCACGGCTCCGGCGGCCTCGCTGCCCAACACCGCTTCGGCGCCCGCTCAGGCGCAAGCATCATGATCCTCGGTCTCTTCAAATTCTTGCTCGGCCTCATCTTCGGCAACAGCCTCGAAGATCTGCTCGCGAAGTTCCCCAAATCCATGCTCGCCGTCATGGTCATCGCCGCCGGGCTCGAACTCGCGAGCGTCGGCGAGAGTCTCAACACGACCCGCGCCAGAGACGTCGGCGGCCAGAAACACGAAAGCAACACGACCACTATCTCCACAAACCCTTCATCACCAGCAGACCCCCAACTCCAACTCACGACTCCCGCCCAAAAACGCCGCTGGACAGTCATGCTCGTCACGATCGCCATGGTAATTGCCTTCCGCAACGACGCCATCGGCTTCCTCGCCGGTATGCTTTGTCACTGGTCCTATCGCCTACCGGACCTACTCTCGAACGTATCAATATTTGACCGTCATCGTCGTCATAATTATGGCAGAATTAGACTTGACGGTGATTGTGAAAGAAGAGGTAGTTCGTTGTTGGATGAGGATGGGGAAGAGAGGGAGAGGGAGAGGGATACAGCGGCGGCGTGAAGTACTTGGGCCTTTTTTTCCCCTGGTCGATCCCGTTCCGAGAATTTTGTTGAAGGGGAGGAAGGAAAGTAGAGAAAAAGGAAAAGTGCAGCGCATTGACCCATATCAATAATGACGACGATGATGAATACAAAGATACCCTTAGATACCCTTACTTAAAAAAAAAGACGTATCTAGTACCTTCCATTCTTCTTCTTCTTCTTCTTCTTCTTCTTCTTCTTCTTCTTCTTCTTCTTCTTCTTCTTCTTCTTCTTCTTCTTCT